>JANAVB010020200.1:2283523-2391014 GCA_029216955.1 Iris pallida | reverse complement strand
ATAATTAAAGCATTGATTAATTACGGAATTAGAAGCTTCTACTTAACTAACTAACAAACTCCAAATAACTTTTCGAACTAATGGTTAGATTAAAACACAAAGTACAGGACTTAAATCCTTTAAGTCCTGAATCTTAAATAAGATCAATTTAATCCATATATGCACTCAATCCTTACGAAATCTACAACCAAGGGGGGAACCATAAAATTAAAAATTAAGTTGGGGTGGATTAGAGTAGCTAGGGTGGACTAGATGGGTACTACTCTATATGAATTTTTTTTATATACAAAAAATCATAAGAGGAAAAAAGTTATTTTTTTTTTTTTGGAGAGCGCACCCCAGCCCTTGCTTGGTTCCACCCATGTCTACAACAGGATATGAATCCTATATAATATTATCAGGACAACAGTTCTCGACACCATCCCTCCCTCAAGAAAAATCTCTCCCCCAACTGGTTGGTTTCCACATATATTCAAAGAGAAATAACTTAGACTAAAATAATATGTTCCACATATATTCAAAGAGAAATCATCAATCAGCAGCAGCAGCAGCAGCAGTATGAATATATAACATTATCGGTTACATCGACATGCATGAATGGATCAATATCAGCAGCATCAGAATAGGAAAAAAAAAACAAGAACATAAATATAGCTTTAAAAGTATAAGATCGACTGATAATCATATCATAAGCAACTATTGTCAAGTTAAATCATCAATCAGGATGCACGAGATTTAACAACTGATAAAAAGGTTTCAGAAATTCAAGAAGCAATTTGATAGGTTAAAAAATTGCATAATAACAAAGGACACAAACAAAAAATTTAACGAGGAAGCATAGGCCTTTATGTACCGGCTAAAATCTCAACACCACTATAATAAAAAAAAGTTCAAAGATGTTACACTTAAACAATCAAAAGCAAGCCATGAAGCCACCCACGACCGCAGCTACCCCAATCGATGAATGAATGATTAGGCTTTTTTTTCCGAAAGTTTCTCTCATAAAAAAATCGTGACCACGAAAATTACTTTTCTCACTTTTTTATAAACCCAACTGTTTTAAAAATAATTCTTTTGAGATAAAAAAAAAGGGTTTTGCACAATAATTAGCTCTGAAATACCAATCGGGTCATTTGAAGATTACTAATTGGTTTAGCAGAAAATTGGTTTGTTAAAACAAACTTTTAACCGCTTCCTTTATCAGTTCTGATTTTGATTTGGTCTTTACTGATAAGATATATTTTCTAAGAAGATGTGTGTAATGCTTATTCCTTAGATAAAGAGTAACTTTGGCATCTACAGACCAATGATTAGCACTAAACTACAAGGGTCCTAAGACTAGCTATGTAGCTAACCCTTCATTAGTAGAAGTTTGACCAACATAAAAAAGTACATACATAGATTGTGTTTATGGAAAGCATTGAAAAGTACACAGTATTTTTTTTTCCATTCACCAAGACTTGTGAATATTTATCATTCACATCATTTGTCCCATGTGAAAGTAAAATCACTGTAATTTTTATCTTAAATGAAATGATAAAATAAATTTCGACAACGAATTAGACACGTAAAAGAACTCTTGAATAGAATAGTGAATATTCACATATATTATTTTATTCTTAAAATTTTACAATTTTAACTCATGGATATTTAAACAATAAATAACTATTATATATTTCTCAAAGAAAACTAAAATTCTTTGAAATTCTACGAAGCATTACAAAATTTTCTAAAATTCTACCCAATAAAAAATATAATAATGAATATGTTTAATATTAAATTATATAAAAGATCTCAGCAAGAACTTTTAATTGTATAATATTATATTAATTATATTTATTTATTAAAAAAATATTACAAGAATGAGTATAAATAGTGGGTCATGATTTTCTCTTCCTATTCTCAATTTTTTATGAACCCAACTGTTTTAAAAATGATTCTTTTGAGATACATAAAAAAACTGTTTTGCACAATAGTTAGCTCTGAAATACTTGAAGATTATTAATTGGCTTAGCAGAAAGTTCGTTTGTTAAAACAAACTTTTAACCGCTTCATTTATCAGTTCTGATTTTGATTTGGTCTTTACTGATAAGATATATTTCCTATGCGTCGGTTCAGATGTTGTTACGAATGATAAGGACATGTCATAAAGAAGATGTGTGTAATGATTATTCCTTAGATAAAGAGTAACTTTGGCATCTACAGACCAATAATTAGCACTAAACTACAAGGGTCCTAAGACTAGCTATGTAGCTAACCCTTCATTAGTGGAAGTTTTACCAGCAGAAAAAAGTACATACATAGATTGTGTTCATGGAAAGCATTGAAAAGTACACAGTATTTCTTTTCCATTCACCAAGACTTGTGAATATTTATCATTCACATCATTTGTCCCATGTTGTCACGACCCGATCCCAACTATCTGGGTCTAGTCAGATCATGCCCAGCCTGCGCCGTTGATGAGACGGCGGCAGTAAGCTGTTCAGTAGCAGGCAACCACACAACAACACAGATATATTTGTCACAACTTTTATTCGGAATTGAAATTCAGTTTAAATGAAATATTCTGAATACATCTGAAATGGAAAATGCAGAAAATACTACAACTCCAAAATAAAGAAAAGAAATGCTGAAAAGGAAATCTAGCAATCTGGTTCCGTCGCCTCAGGATCAGCATCCTCCGGAGACGGCTCCGGTACGGTCACAGGATATAGGACCGGATCATAGTAGTTATTAAAGAATAGCTCGTCATCCTCAGTGTTACCTAAAATTGTGTCTCCAGTCAGGAGGGAGCAAAGTATAATCCATACTAAAATTTAAGAACAGTTAATTTAAGGAATTGAATCATGCAGTTCTAAACAGAATTTAAAACATGTTTGTTACAGTATGAAATCAGTGATTTGAATAGGTAACGACATATGACCGGCTTGAGTTTGTTACAGTAATGGATATGGGGGTTTTGTTACAGTATGGTCATAATCGTTACGCTATTCCCCAGTCCCCGATAGTTACAGTACCCAGTGTGAGACTCGTGTTTAAATCGTGGTTTAGACATGCATTGAGACGATTAAATAAATAACTGGAAAAATTTACACAAACTATACTTGCCTTGTATTAAAGTTGACTGGAAAGACTGATCGGTACCGAGGGGACGTCAGATACGACTTCGAGTTCCTACAGTTGAAAACTCGATTTAGAATCCTGAATAACCAGACTAAGTGCGCTAGTTGCAATCTCTAGTAGACATGTCTTAGTCAGGTTTTAAGTTGTATTTATTTACAGCTAACGATTACGTCGCAACTACGTGCGTTGATTAACCGGTTAATTGGTTTATTTGAAAAATCACGAGAATCAAATATAATTTGGAAAACTTTGCATTTTGTAATATATTTATAAAATATAACTTCTTTTGGTGATAAATCGTGAGTAAATAATATTTTATTCATTTTAGCTAATCTCGTAATTAACCCGTAAATCGCGATCAAATCTACGTTTATACAACTAATCCAGAAACCACCCAAATCACATCCACCAGAAATAAAAATAAAATCTACGCTACACAAATACATGGGCACAGCTACTGGTCCTAGGGTGGGCTTATGCCCGATACATCTTTTCCTTTTACATTAAATAAGAGACTGAAATTAAATAATTTAAAGTGCAGGAAAAATAAATTTCTAATATGAATAGCCTAATATTAAAAATAATAAAAGAAGCTAGGAGTCTCAGACTCGGTCCATTCCTCAAATTTCGGTTTATGCCTCAACGTCCGGTCGGACCGGTGCGATTGCATTTCGCCGGGGCCCACAGACCGGTACGGTCGTCGCCCGAAAATCGGTTTTAGAAAATCATTTTCGAAAGCCAGTTTTGAAATTAATAAAAATATAATTTTGTAAAATTTGGGCAGCACTTCCTCTATTCCGGGACAAACCCAAAACTGGGAAGTGCGCCAACAAATTCCTGCAAATAATTTCCAACCCAAAATAGTCCACAGAAATATCCACCAAATAATTTCAACACCACAGACATAATTTCCAATTCCACCGAATAATTCCCGAAAAGTCCGGGAATCCAAATCAACCAAATCACGCCAACCCAGCAAGTAAAACACAGGAAATTAATCTAACGCAGCTAAACGAAAATTATAACGCATCTATCCGGATTCCCAAAAGGGAACCGGGGGACCGATCTATCATCATCGACTCACGGGAGGGACGAACTACTCTGATTAACAGAAATTTACCAGTTTCCGTTGGCGGGGAGCCGCGGGAAAAAATCTCGGGAAAGAAATCCGAACTAAGTCGGCAGCAGGTAGAAGTTCCGAACCGCGGGAAAGTCCACGGACAGCGGGAATGCCGGCGGGGGGACAACAAAGAACCGTGGAAACAGCGGCTCTGGTGCTGGAAATCCACGGGGAGGGTTTCGGACAGCAACGACGACAGCGGGGCACGCTGACGCGACGGGGCGCGGACAGCGCAGCGGAGGGGGTCGGCTACAGAGGGTGGCGGTCGGGGCTCGGGCACGCCGGAGGCGCGGGGCGCTGCGCGGGATGGCACAGCGGGGAGTTCTGCCGGCGGGGGGCGCCGGCGGACGGCGGTCGGGGCGGCTGCTGGCCGCGGGGGGTCGCGGCGGCGCGGGGGCGCGCGGATCCGCGAAGGTCGGCGGCGGAGAAGCTCGCGGAGGGAGCGGGTGGCGGCGCGGTGGAGCTTCGCCGGAGTAGGGGCTCGGATTTGGTAGTTTCCCACTGGGAGAGAGGAAAGAGGTGAGATGGGTTTTCCACTGAATGAAAACCGAGAGAGAGAGAGAGAGAGATATATATTAGAGTTGTTGAGGAGATGGGTTTCGTGAGTATAAGTGAACGGTGGGGTTTTCGTGAGGAAAAGAGAGAGAGGTTCTGGAGAGGAGACGTGGGAAAGTGGGGGAAAATAAAGGAGAGAGTGGGTAATATTGTGTGGAGGAGAGGAATCTACGAGAAATGGGTTTACCATTTCTCTAGGAGAACACACTGGTCCTTCGGGACCAGTTCTCAACCATACGTTATTATATTTTTTTTTCTTTTATTTTATTGTTAATTTAAACCAAGTCAAAAATAGGAAAGAATCTGGGAAAGAAAGGGTTTGGGTTTGGGCTCAGGCTCGAACTCGGGTCTGGGTCTCGAATCCCAAAAATCCATGTTGATTTTAAATTTCGAAATTATTTTCAACCAAAAATATATAATGATTATAATAATAATAATTTGAAAAATGTTTTACAAAAATTCTAAATAATGATTCTAGAAAACTGGGTTTCACAATCTTCCCTCCTTAGAAAATTTCGTCCTCGAAATTAAAGTAAGGTTAGGGATTACCTCAGGTCTCAAACAGGTACGGGTACTGCTCCCGCATCTGATCTTCTCGCTCCCAGGTCGACTCGCCTGTTGAGTTGTGACGCCACATCACTCTGACTATTGGCGTCACGGTGTTCCTGGTCCTCTTTTCGCTTCGGTCCAAAATTGTCACTGGTTTCTCCGGCACTGTGAGGCTTGGTCCAATCTCCAGCTCTGAATGGTCCAGGATATGGCTCGGGTCTGGAATGTAGCGTCTCAGCTGCGAGACGTGGAAGACGTTGTGGACGCCTTCGAGACTTGGGGGTAGAGCTACCCGATAAGCCACTTCTCCAATCCTGCTAAGTATCACAAATGGACCAATATACCTGGGGCTCAATTTTTCTGCTCTGCCGAAGCGAATTGTTCCTCTGGTAGGCGAGATCTTCACAAAAACACTGTCGCCCTCTTCAAACTCCAAAGGCCGTCTGCTGCAATCGGCCCAATGCTTCTGCCTGTCTTGTGCTATCCGAAGCTTGTCCCTGATCATTCTCACTTTCTCTGCTGCTTCGGTCACCATCTCGGGTCTAAGCATCACTCGTTCTCCGACGTCGTCCCAGCAAGAGGGGTGCGGCAACGACGTCCATAGAGTGCCTCGAATGGTGTCATCCCGATGCTAGCTTGGTAGCTGTTGTTGTAAGAAAACTCTACCAAGTGCAAGTGGTCTTCCCAAGACCCTCCAAATTCCAGGACGCAAGATCTCAGCATATCTTCCAGCGTCTGGATGGTTCTCTCTGATTGCCCGTCAGTCTGAGGGTGGTAGGCGGTGCTGAACTTCAGTTGAGTCCCCAAGCTGTCATGCAAACTCTTCCAAAAATGTGAGATAAATCTCGTATCTCTATCAGATACAATACTTACCGGAACTCCATGAATCCGGTAGATGTGCCGCATGTATAGTGCTGCCAACTTCTCGGTGGATAAACCAACCTTGAAGGGGATAAAGTGAGCTGACTTAGTCAGTCGGTCCACTATAACCCAGATGGCATCCTTCCCTCCTTGGGATCGAGGCAGTCCTGATACGAAATCCATCATGATGTGCTCCCAGTCGGTCCACTATAACCCAGATGGCATCCTTCCCTCCTTGGGATCGAGGCAGTCCTGATACGAAATCCATCATGATGTGCTCCCATTTCCACTCCGGAATGTCGAGTGGCTGCAATAATCCTGCTGGTCTCTGCCTGCTGGCTTTAACTTGCTGACAAATTAAACATCTTGCTACGTACCTGGATACGTCCTTCTTCATTCCGTACCACCATACTATAGTCCGCATATCCCGGTACATCTTGTTGGCTCCAGGGTGTATAGAGTACTGCGACTGGTGCGCTTCTTGCATCAGCTCGCTCCTCAGTTCGCCAGTAGGTACGCACAGCCTCGTACCATTCTTTAATGCTCCGTCGCTGGCGATTGAAAATCCTTCCAGTGTTCCTGCCAGCACTTGGTCTCTGAGCTTGCAAAGTGTCTCGTCTTGGAATTGTGTCTCCTTGATCTTGTCCATAAGACTCGAACGCACTTGCAACTGCATCAATGATGGTCCAGCTCCTGGTACGATGGCTTCTCTTCCAAGCTTCTTCATTTCCGCCTCGGGCAGTACAACTTCCAATCCAAGCTTCTCCATGTCTTCCAGCAAATGGCGCTCCTTGGTCAAGAACATCGCCATTGGGTAACGGCTAAGTGCTTCTGCAACAACATTAGCCTTACCTGGGTGGTACTGCAAGTTGATATCAAAGTCCTTTATTAGCTCCATCCATCGTCTTTGTCTCATGTTCAGCTCCTTCTGAGTGAAAACAAATTTCAGACTTTTGTGGTCTGTAAATATTTCCACTCGCTCTCCATACAGGTAATGCTTCCAAAGCTTCAAGGCAAAAATCACCGCTGCAAGCTCCAGGTCATGTGTGGGGTAGTTCTTCTCATGAGTCCGCAATTGCCTAGATGCATAGGCAATCACTTTCCCGTGTTGTTGAAGAACGCAGCCCAGTCCTTTTCCGGAAGCGTCACTATAGATTGAGAATCCTCCGGTACCTGCGGGTAGCGCAAGTATCGGTGCAGTAGTGAGCCTTTTCTTCAGTTCTTCAAAAGCTGACTGGCACGCTTCAGACCAAATGAACTCTTCATTCTTCCTGGTAAGCTTCGTCATCGGCTCCGCAATCTTGGAAAAATCTTTCACGAACTTCCGGTAGTAGCCAGCCAGTCCCAAAAAGCTCCTGATTTCTGCAACCGAGCTTGGTGCAGTCCACTTCTCAATGGCAGCTATCTTCTTAGGATCCACCGAGATTCCTTTTCCTGTGACAACATGGCCCAAAAATTCCACCTTGTCTAAAAAGAATTCACATTTGGATAGCTTACCATAGAGCTTCTCCTTCCTCAAGGTACTCAGCACTTTCCTCAAGTGCTCTTCATGCTCTTCCTCCGTCTTCGAGTAGATCAGTATGTCATCGATAAAGACAACGACAAACTGGTCCAGATATTCATGGAAAACCTTGTTCATAAGGTTCATGAATACCGTAGGAGCATTCGTCAGTCCAAACGGCATGACCAAGAATTCAAACTGTCCATACTTGGTGTTGAACGCCGTCTTGGGAATATCTTCCTTCCTGACCTTGATTTGATGGTAGCCCGATCTGAGATCAATCTTAGAAAATACCTTGGCTCCACTCAGTTGATCAAACAGGTCGTCGATCTGGGGCAGGGGGTACTTGTTCTTGATGGTGATGTTGTTCAGCGCCCGGTAGTCAATGCACATCCTCACAGTTCCATCCTTCTTGGGCACGAACAATACTGGTGCTCCCCAGGGTGAAGCTCCGTCTCTGATGAATCCTTGCGACTTCAGCTCATCGATCTGATCTTTCATCTCCTTGGCCTCCTTAGGGTTGACTTTGTAGCATCCCCGAGAAATAGGGGAAGAGCCGGGTACTAGATCGATGGTGAACTCCACACCTCGATCCGGCGGCAATCCAGGAAGACTATCTGGGAAGACGTCCATAAATTCTGCAATAATATGGTGAGGAGGCCCGGGTTCTTCGGTGATAGAGGAGTAAGAAATACTCGTCATATCTTCCGGAGCCCGAGAGATCACAAACTCTGGTTCTCCCGGTGGACTGAAGATTACACAACCTCGGTGACAATCTATCAGCGCATGCTGTTCACTTAGCCAGTCCATTTCTAGGACTACATCATAATTGGGTAGGGGCATCACTAGTAAAGATGTTGTAAACTGATGGCCAGATATGGTTATGGGACAATTACAAGCCTCAGTGATGGGTATAGGTCCACCACCGGTCATAACCCTATTAATCACTTTGCTAAGTCCCGAATCTATGTGGTGTGCAGATATGAACTTGGATGAAATGAAACTATGTGATGCACCCGAATCAAATAAAGCGAGAGCAGGATGTGAAAACACTAAAATGGAACCTGTGATAACATCTGCAGTTGGTTCCTGCTCTGGCTCTTGCTCGTCAGCTGCTAGGGCGTAAGCTCGCCCAGTCTTCTGTTGATGCTGTCCAAATTGTTGCTGCTGAGTAGGTAGGGGAGCTTTCTGCTGGTTGGTTCCGGGCCGGTGGCCTGACTTGGGACAGTCCTTCACTTGGTGGGTGGCAGACCCACAGACTAGGCAGTGACCTAGCCTCTTCCTGCAGATATCCGATTGGTGGCCCGGCCTCTTGCAATAGTCGCAGATAGGGATCTGCTTCTGGTGCGCCCTGTCATTGTTCCTCGCCTGATGATGATGCTGCTGGTGCGAGGGCCTGTTGTTGTTGTTGTTGCTGACATGGGGCTTCTTCTGATTACCCTGGTAGTTGCTATTCCCAGGGTACTCCCTCTTGGATCGAGAGGGCTGGCTCTTCTCTACTTCTTGGGCTCGGATCAGGATCCGTTCATAAGTCTTCGCGCCACCTGCGATTACATGGGTACGAATCTCTTCTCGTAAACCATACCTGAATCGCTCGGCACGATCCTTCGGGTCAGCTACCAGGTTCTTGGCAAAGCGGCTTAGTCGGCCAAACTCTGCCACGTACTCGCTGACCGTCATGCTTCCCTGCTTCAGGTCTTGAAATTGTCTCTCCATGTCCCGCATCTCCGATGTCGGGAAGAACTTCCTTCGGAACAGCTTCTTGAAAGTGTTCCAATCGAGCTGCTTGTCCTGGAGTCGGGGTTCATTCCGATACCAGATGCTCGCTACGTCTTGCAGTTGGAGTCCCACAGCTTCACTCTTGAGGTCCTCCGGGAGTCGAGCGACGCTCAAGAGTCGCTCTATACTATCTAGCCACTCATCGGCGTAGATAATACCCTCAGTAACTTTGAAAGGTCGAGGGCCTTGCTTCTTAAAGCTTTCAATATCACCGACCTTCAAATATCATTATATCTCCCATCAGATTAAATGGCTCTTAAAATTGCATAAACTAACTCTAGAATTATGCTTACCTTAGCCGGTCTTGATTCCGATTGTGGCGCTTCTCTGCTCTCGAAAGCAGCCATGGCCAGCTTATGGGCATTATCTATGCCTTCCTTCATGATCGCGTTCTGCTCGCGATGGGCTTCTGCTTGAGCCTTCAGAGCTTCAGCTTGAGCTTTCTGACCTTCAGCATGAGCTTTCTGTCCTTCAATTACGCCTCGCAGCAGGCTTGCGAGGTCGGAGGAGTGATCGGGCACTGAGGCCACAGCTTGAGCAGCTACTGCTGCAGTGACCTGCACCTCAGCACGAGACGAGGTAGGGTTCGCCGCTTGATCTGCAGTTCCAGAAGCGGCGCCATGTGCTGGTGGTTCACGGGGCTGGTCGGTCAATTGCAAGGATGGGGTGCGATCGGGAGATGGCACCGCATCACCAGCAGGGGTGGTCGTTCCCTTGGTCATATTCTGGAAAGGTATAGGTGACAATACATAAGCAAGGTAGCCTACCAGTCTATATCAAACAAAAATATTTAATAATAAAATATTTCGGTCCTATGTCGTGACAAATTGATGTTCTAGTGTTCTAATTGTTTCTAGATAGGTTTTCCTAAGTTGTTGTATGACCTGCATGGGCCACCACTGAAAACATGTCACGACCCGATCCCAACTATCTGGATCTAGTCAGATCATGTCCAGCCTGCGCCGTTGATGAGACAGCGGCAGTAAGCTGTTCAGTAGCAGGCAACCACACAACAACACAGATATATTTGTCACAACTTTTATTCGGAATTGAAATTCAGTTTAAATGAAATATTCTGAATACATCTGAAATAGAAAATGCAGAAAATACTACAACTCCAAAATAAAGAAAAGAAATGCTGAAAAGGAAATCTAGCAATCTGGTTCCGTCGCCTCAGGATCAGCATCCTCCGGAGACGGCTCCGGTACGGTCACAGGATATAGGACCGGATCATAGTAGCTATTAAAGAATAGCTCGTCATCCTCAGTGTTACCTAAAATTGTGTCTCCAGTCAGGAGGGAGCAAAGTATAATCCATGCTAAAATTTAAGAACAGTTAATTTAAGGAATTGAATCATGCAGTTCTAAACAGAATTTAAAACATGTTTGTTACAGTATGAAATCAGTGATTTGAATAGGTAACGACATATGACCGGCTTGGGTTTGTTACAGTAATGGATATGGGGGTTTTGTTACAGTATGGTCATAATCGTTACGCTATTCTCCAGTCCCCGATAGTTACAGTACCCAGTGTGAGACTCGTGTTTAAATCGTGGTTTAGACATGCATTGAGACGATTAAATAAATAACTGGAAAAATTTACACAAACTATACTTGCCTTGTATTAAAGTTGACTGGAAAGACTGATCGGTACCGAGGGGACGTCAGATACGACTTCGAGTTCCTACAGTTGAGAACTCAATTTAGAATCCTGAATAACCAGACTAAGTGTGCTAGTTGCAATCTCTAGTAGACATGTCCTAGTCATGTTTTAAGTTGTATATATTTACAGCTAACGATTACGTCGCAACTACGTGCGTTGATTAACCGGTTAATTGGTTTATTTGGAAAATCACGAGAATCAAATATAATTTGGAAAACTTTGCATTTTGTAATATATTTATAAAAATACAACTTCTTTTGGTGATAAATCGTGAGTAAATAATATTTTATTCATTTTAGCTAATCTCGTAATTAACCCGTAAATCGCGATCAAATCTACGTTTATACAACTAATCCAGAAACCACCCAAATCACATCCACCAGAAATAAAAATAAAATCTACGCTACACAAATACATGGGCACAGCTACTGGTCCTAGGGTGGGCTTATGCCCGATACATCTTTTCCTTTTACATTAAATAAGAGACTGAAATTAAATAATTTAAAGTGCAGGAAAAATAAATTTCTAATATGAATAGCCTAATATTAAAAATAATAAAAAGAAGCTAGGAGTCTCAGACTCGGTCCATTCCTCAAATTTCGGTTTATGCCTCAACGTCCGGTCGGACCGGTGCGTTTGCATTTCGCCGGGGCCCACAGACCGGTACGGTCGTCGCCCGAAAATCGGTTTTAGAAAATCATTTTCGAAAGCCAGTTTTGAAATTAATAAAAATATAATTTTGTAAAAATTTGGGCAGCACTTCCTCTATTCCGGGACAAACCCAAAACTGGGAAGTGCGCCAACAAATTCCTGCAAATAATTTCCAACCCAAAATAGTCCACAGAAATATCCACCAAATAATTTCAACACCACAGACATAATTTCCAATTCCACCGAATAATTCCCGAAAAGTCCGGGAATCCAAAATCAACCAAATCACGCCAACCCAGCAAGTAAAACACAGGAAATTAATCTAACGCAGCTAAACGAAAATTATAACGCAGCTATCCGGATTCCCAAAAGGGAACCGGGAGACCGATCTATCATCATCGACTCACGGGAGGGACGAACTACTCTGATTAACAGAAATTTACCAGTTTCCGTTGGCGGGGAGCCGCGGAAAAAATCTCGGGAAAGAAATCCGAACTAAGTCGGCAGCAGGTAGAAGTTCCGAACCGCGGGAAAGTCCACGGACAGCGGGAACGCCGGCGGGGACAACAAAGAACCGTAGAAAAAAGTGGCTCTGGTGCTGGAAATCCACGGGGAGGGTTTCCGGACAGCAACGACGACAGCGGGGCACGCTGACGCGATGGGGCGCGGACAGCGCAGCGGAGGGGGTCGGCCACAGAGGGTGGCGGTTGGGGCTCGGGCATGCCGGAGGCGCGGGGCGCTGCGCGGGATGGCGCAGCGGGGAGTTCTGCCGGCGGGGGCGCCGGCGGACGGCGGTCGGGGCGGCTGCTGGCCGCGGGGGTCGCGGCGGCGCGGGGGCGCGCAGATCCGCGAAGGTCGGCGGCGGAGAAGCTCGCGGAGGGAGCGGTGGCGGCGCGGTGGAGCTTCGCCGGAGTAGGGGCTCGGATTTGGGGGTTTCCCACTGGGAGAGGGGAAAGAGGTGAGATGGGTTTTCCACTGAATGAAAACCGAGAGAGAGAGAGATATATTAGAGTTGTTGAGGAGATGGGTTTCGTGAGTATAAGTGAACGGTGGGGTTTTCGTGAGGAAAAGAGAGAGAGGTTCTGGAGAGGAGACGTGGGAAAGTGGGGGAAAATAACGGAGAGAGTGGGTAATATTGTGTGGAGGAGAGGAATCTACGAGAAATGGGTTTACCATTTCTCTAGGAGAACACACTGGTCCTTCGGGACCAGTTCTCAACCATACGTTATTATATTTTTTTTCTTTTATTTTATTGTTAATTTAAACCAAGTCAAAAATAGGAAAGAATCTGGGAAAGAAAGGGTTTGGGTTTGGGCTCAGGCTCGAACTCGGGTCTGGGTCTCGAATCCCAAAAATCCATGTTGGTTTTAAATTTCGAAATTATTTTCAACCAAAAATATATAATGATTATAATAATAATAATTTGAAAAATGTTTTAAAAAAATTCTAAATAATGATTCTAGAAAACTGGGTTTCACACTTGTGAAAGTAAAATCACTATAATTTTTATCTTAAATGAAATGATAAAACAAATTTCGACCACTAATTAGAGACGTAAAAGAACACTTGAATAGAATAGTGAATATTCACATATATTATTTTTTCTTAAAATTTTACAATTTTAACTCATGGATATTTAAACAATAAAATTCTTTGAAATTCTACGAAGCATTACAGAATTTTCTAAAATTCTACCCAATAAAAAAATATAATAATGAACATGTTTAATATTAAATTATATAAAAGATCTCAACAAGAACTTTTAATTGTATAATATTATATTAATTATATTTACATATTAAAAAATATGACAAGAATGAGTATAAATAGTGGATCATGATTTTCTCTTTCTATTCTCATTTTTTTTATAAACCCAACTATTTTAAAAAAATGATTCTTTTGAGATACATAAAAAACGGTTTTGCACAATAATTAGCTCTGAAATACCAATCGGTTCATTTGAAGATTACTAATTGGTTTCGCAGAAAGTTCGTTTGTTAAAACAAACTTTCAACCGCTTCCTTTATCAGTTCCGATTTTAATTTGGTCTTTACTGATAAGATATATTTCCTATGTAACAGTTCAAATGTTGTTACGATTGTTAAGGACATGTATATGTCAAAAAGAAGATGTGTGTAATGATTATTCCTTAGATAAAGAGTAACTTTGGCATCTACAGACCAATAATTAGCACTAAACTACAAGAGTCCTAAGACTAGCTATGTAGCTAACCCTTCATTAGTGGAAGTTTGACCAGCATAGAAAAGTACATACATAGATTGTGTTTATAGAAAGCATTGAAAAGTACGCAGTATTTTTTTTCCATTCACCAAGACTTGTGAATATTTATCATTCACATGATTTGTCCCATGTGAAAGTAAAATCACTATAATTTTTATCTTAAATGAAATGATAAAACAAATTTCGACCACTAATTAGACACGTAAAAGAAGTCTTGAATAGAATAATGAATATTCACATATATTATTTTATTCTTAAAATTTTACAATTTTAACCCATGGATATTTAAACAATAAATAACTATTATATATTTCTCAAATAAAAATAAAGTTCTATGAAATTCTACGAAGCATTACAGAATTTTCTAAAATTCTACCCAATAAAAAAATATAATAATGAAAAAGTTTAATATTAAATTATAAAAAAGATCTCAACAAGAACTTTTAATTGTATAATATTATATTAATTATATTTATATATTAAAATAATATGACAAGACTGAATATAAATAGTGGATCATGATTTTCTCTTTCTATTCTCAATTTTTTTATAAACCCAACTGTTTTAAAAAATGATTCTTTTGAGATACATAAAAAACGGTTTTGCACAATAATTAGCTCTGAAGTACCAATCGGGTCATTTGAAGATTACTAATTGGTTTAGCAGAAAATTCGTTTGTTAAAACAAACTTTTAACCGCTTCCTTTATCAGTTCTGATTTTGATTTGGTCTTTACTGATAAGATATATTTCCTATGTGTCAGTTCAGATGCTGTTACGATTGATAAGGACATGTCATAAAGAAGATGTGTGTAATGATTATTACTTAGATAAAGAGTAAATTTGGCATCTACAGACCAATAATTAGAACTAAACTACAAGGGTCCTAAGACTAGCTATGTAGCTAACACTTCATTAGTGGAAGTTTGACCAGAATAAAAAAGTACATACATAGATTGTGTTTATGGAAAGCATTGAAAAGTACACAGTATTTTTTTTTTCCATTCACCAAGGCTTGTGAATATTTATCATTCACATCATTTGTCCCATGTGAAAGTAAAATCACTGTAATTTTTATCTTAAATGAAATGATAAAACAAATTTCGACCACTAATTAGACACGTAAAAGAACTCTGGAATAGAATAGTGAATATTCACATATATTATTTTATTCTTAAAATTTTACAACTTTAACTCATGGATATTTAAACAATAAAATTCTTTGAAATTCTACGAAGCATTACAGAATTTTCTAAAATTCTACCCAATAAAAAAATATAATAATGAATATGTTTAATATTAAATTATATAAAAGATCTCAACAAGAACTTTTAATTGTATAATATTATATTAATTATATTTATATATTAAAAAAATATGACAAGAATGAGTATAAATAGTGGATCATGATTTTCTCTTTCTATTCTCAACTTTTTATAAACCCAACTGTTTTAAAAAAAATGATTCTTTTGAGATACATAAAAAACGGTTTTGCACAATAATTAGCTCTGAAATACCAATCGGGTCATTTGAAGATTACTAATTGGTTTAGCATAAAATTTGTTTGTGAAAACAAACTTTTAAACGCATCCTTTATCAGTTCTTATTTTGATTTGGTCTTTACTGAAAAGATATATTTCCTATGTGTCAGTTCAGATGCTGTTACGATTGATAAGGACATGTCATAAAGAAGGTGTGTGTAATGATTATTCCTTAGATAAAGAGTAAATTTGGCATCTACAGACCAATAATTAGCACTAAACTACAAGGGTCCTAAGACTAGCTATGTAGCTAACCCTTCATTAGTGGAAGTTTGACCAGCATAAAAAAGTACATACATAGATTGTGTTTATGGAAAGCATTGAAAAGTACACAGTATTTTTTTTTCCTTTCACCAAGACTTGTGAATATTTATCATTCACATCATTTGTCCCATGTGAAAGTAAAATCACTGTAATTTTTATCTTAAATGAAATGATAAAACAAATTTCGACCACTAATTAGAAACGTAAAAGAATTCTTGAATAGAATAGTGAATATCACATATATTATTTTATTCTTAAAATTTTACAACTTTAACTCATGGATATTTAAACAATAAAATTCTTTGAAATTCTACGAAGCATTACAGAATTTTCTAAATTTCTACCCAATAAAAAATATAATAATGAATATGTTTAAAATTAAATTATATAAAAGATCTCAACAAGAACTTTTAATTGTATAATATTATATTAATTATATTTATATATTAAAAAAATATGACAAGAATTAGTATAAATAGTGGATCATGATTTTCTCTTTCTATTCTCAATTTTTTATAAACCCAACTGTTTTAAAAAATGATTCTTTTGAGATACATAAAAAACGGTTTTGCACAATAATTAGCTCTGAAATACCAATCGGGTCATTTGAAGATTACTAATTGGTTTCGCAGAAAGTTCGTTTGTTAAAACAAACTTTTAACCGCTTCCTTTATCAGTTCCGATTTTGATTTGGTCTTTACTGATAAGATATATTTTCTATGTGTCAGTTCAAATGCTGTTACGATTGATAAGGACATGTATATGTCATAAAGAAGATGTGTGTAATGATTATTCCTGAGATAAAGAGTAACTTTGGCATCTACAGACCAATAATTTGAACTAAACTACAAGAGTCCTAAGACTAGCTATGTAGCTAACCCTTCATTAGTGGAAGTTTGACCAGCATAGAAAAGTACATACATAGATTGTGTTTATGGAAAGCATTGAAAAGTACACAGTATTTTTTTTTCCATTCACCAAAACTTGTGAATATTTACCATTCACATCATTTGTCCCATGTGAAAGTAAAATCACTGTAATTTTTATCTTAAATGAAATGATAAAACAAATTTCGACCACTAATTAGACGCGTAAAAGAACTCTTGAATAGAATAGTGAATATTCACATATATTATTTTATTCTTAAAATTTTACAATTTTAACCCATGGATATTTAAACAATAAATAACTATTATATATTTCTCAAATAAAAATAAAATTCTTTGAAATTCTACGACGCATTACAGAATTTTCTAAAATTCTACCCAATAAAAAAATATAATAATGAATATGTTTAATATTAAATTATATAGAAGATCTCAACAAGAACTTTTAATTGTATAATATTATATTAATTATATTTATATATTAAAAAAATATGACAAGAATGAGTATAAATAGTGGATCATGATTTTCTCTTTCTATTCTCAATTTTTTATAAACCCAACTGTTTTGAAAAATGATTCTTTTGAGATACATAAAAAAACTGTTTTGCACAATAATTTGCTCTGAAGTACCAATCGGGTCATTTGAAGATTACTAATTGGTTTAGCATAAAATTCGTTTGTTAAAACAAACTTTTAACCGCTTCCTGTATCAGTTCTGATTTTGATTTGGTCTTTACTGATAAGATATATTTCCTATGTGTCAGTTCAGATGCTGTTACGATTGATAAGGACATGTCATAAAGAAGATGTGTGTAATGATTATTCCTTAGATAAAGAGTAAATTTGGCATCTATAGACCAATAATTAGCACTAAACTACAAGGGTCCTAAGACTAGCTATGTAGCTAACCCTTCATTAGTGGAAGTTTGACCAGTATAAAAAAGTACATACATAGATTGTGTTTATGGAAAGCATTGAAAAGTACACAGTATTTTTTTTTTCCATTCACCAAGACTTGTGAATATTTATCATTCACATCATTTGTCCAATGTGAAAGTAAAATCACTGTAATTTTTATCTTAAATGAAATGATAAAACAAATTTCGACCACTAATTAGACACCTAAAAAAACTCTTGAATAGAATAGTGAATATTCACATATATTATTTTATTCTTAAAATTTTACAATTTTAACTCATGGATATTTAAACAATAAATAAATATTATATATTTCTCAAAGAAAAATAAAATTCTTTGAAATTCTACGAAGCATTACAAAATTTTCTAAAATTCTACCCAATAAAAAATATAATAATGAATATGTTTAATATTAAATTATATAAAAGATCGCAACAAGAACTTTTAATTGTATAATATTATATTAATTATATATTTTTTATATTAATTATACTAATTATATTTATATATTAAAATAATATGACAAGAATGAGTATAAATAGTGAATCATGAATTTCTCTTTCTATTCTCAACTTTTTTATTAACCCAATTGTTTTAAAAAATGATTCTTTTGAGATACATAAAAAACAGTTTTGCACAATAATTAGCTCTGAAATACCAATCGGGTAATTTGAAGATTACTAATTGGTTTAGCCGAAAATTCGTTTGTTAAAACAAACTTTTAACCGCTTCCTTTATCAGTTCTGATTTTGATTTAGTCTTTGCTGATAAGATATATTTCCTGTGTGTCAGTTCAGATGTTGTTACGATTGATAAGGACATGCATATGTCATAAAGAAGATGTGTGTAATGATTATTCCTTAGATATAGAGTAACTTTGGCATCTACAGACCAATAATTAGCACTAAACTACAAGGGTCCTAAAACTATCTATGTAGCTAACCCTTCATTAGTGGAAGTTTGACCAGCATAAAAAAGTACATACATAGATTGTGTTTATGGAAAGCATTGAAAAGTACACCGCATTTTTTTTTCCATTCACCAAGAATTGTGAATATTTATCATTCACATCATTTGGCCCATGTGAAAGTAAAATCACTGTAATTTTTATCTTAAATGAAATGATAAAACAAATTTAGACCACTAATTAGACTCGTAAAAGAACTCTTGAATAGAATAGTGAATATTCACATATATTATTTTATTCTTAAAATTTTACAATTTTAACTCATGGATATTTAAACAATAAATAACTATTATATATTTCTCAAAGAAAAATAAAATTCTTTGAAATTTTACGAAGCATTACAAAATTTTCTAAAATTCTACCCAATAAAAAAATATAACAATGAATAAGTTTAATATTAAATTATATAAAAGATCTCAACAAGAACTTTTAATTGTATACAAGAATGTGTATAAATAGTGGATCATGATTTTCTCTTTCTATTCTCAACTTTTTTATTAACCCAATTGTTTTAAAAAATGATTCTTTTGAGATACATAACAAACGATTTTGCGCAATAATTAGCTCTGAAATACCAATCGGGTCATTTGAAGATTACTAATTGGTTTAGCAGAAAATTTGTTTGTTAAAACAAACTTTTAACCGCTTCCTTTATCAATTCTGATTTTGATTTGGTCTTTACTGATAAGATATATTTCCTATGTGTCAGTTCAGATGCTGTTACGATTGATAAGGACATGGATATGTCATAAAGAAGATGTGTGTAATGATTATTCCTTAGATATAGAGTAACTTTGGCATCTACAGACCAATAATTAGCACTAAACTACAAGGGTCCTAAGACTAGCTATGTAGCTAACCTTTCATTAGTGGAAGTTTGACCAGCATAAAATAGTACATACATAGATTTTGTTTATAGAAAGCATTGTAAAGTACACAGTATTTTTTTTTCCATTCACCAAGAATTGTGAATATTTATCATTCACATCATTTGTCCCATGTGAAAGTAAAATCACAGTAATTTTTTTATCTTAAATGAAATGATAAAACAAATTTCGACCACTAATTAGACACGTAAAAGAACGCTTGAATAGAATAGTGAATATTCACATATATTATTTTATTCTTAAAATTTTACAATTTTAACTCATGGATATTTAAATAATAAATAACTATTATATATTTCTCAAAGAAATTTTTTTTTTTGAAATTCTACGAAGCATTACAAAATTTTCTAAAATTCTACCCAATAAAAAATATAATAATGAATATGGTTAATATTAAATTATATAAAAGATCTCAACAAGAACTTTTAATTGTATAATATTCTACTAATTATATTTATATAATAAAAATATATGACAAGAATGAGTATAAATAGTGGATCATGATTTTCTCTTTCTATTCTCAACTTTTTTATAAACCCAACTATTTTAAAAAAATGATTCTTTTGAGATACATAAAAAACGGTTTTGCACAATAATTCTCTCTGAAATACAAATCGGGTCATTTGAAGATTACTAATTGGTTTAGCAGAAAATTCTTTGTCAAAACAAACTTTTAACCGCTTCCTTTATCAGTTCTGATTTGATTTGGTCTTTACTGATAAGATATATTTCCTATATATGTGTCAGTTCAGATGCTATTACGATTGATAAGGACATGGATATGTCATAAAGAAGATGTGTGTAATGATTATTCCTTAGATAAAGAGTAACTTTGACATCTACAGACCTATAATTAGCAAACTACAGGGGTCCTAAGACTAGCTATGTAGCTAACCCTTCATTAGTGGAAGTTTGACCAGCATAAAAAAGTACATACATAGATTGTGTTTATGAAAAGCATTGAAAAGTACACATTATATATTTTTTTTCCATTCACCAAGACTTGTGAATATTTATCATTCACATCATTTGTCCAATGTGAAAGTAAAATCACTGTAATTTTTATCTTAAATAAAATGATAAAACAAATTTCGACCACTAATTAGACACATAAAAGAACTCTTGAATAGAATAGTGAATGTTCACATATATTATTTTATTCTTAAAATTTTACAATTTTAAGTCATGGATATTTAAACAATAAATAACTATTATATATTTCTCAAAGAAAAATAAAATTCTTTGAAATTCTACGAAGCATTATAAAATTTTCTAAAATTCTACCCAATAAAAAAATATAATAATGAATATGTTTAATATTAAATTATATAAAAGATCTCAACAAGAACTTTTAATTGTATAATATTATATTAATTATATTTATATATTAAAAAAATATGACAAGAATGAGTATAAAAAGTGGATTATGATTTTCTCTTTCTATTCTCAATTTTTTTTAAGATCCCACATACACACACAATTGGGAGATTCGAACCCTTGTCGGTCCATTCCGATTGTCCACTCTAATACCATTAGGCTAGAGAGCTCGGACTCTATTCTTAAATTTGGAAGACCGGTCTTTTCTGAGGACTTGGTTGAAAATGATCTTATACTAAAAAAATATTGTTGGTCTGTTTGGAATCGAGCACTAACATATGGTTAGAAATCAATCTAATGACTTCGTCTCTCCGACAAAAGTGTTCCAGGCTTGCAGCTTGTGGAAACTGATTCCGATCGCTATATATAACTTGGGATGATGTAATAATGTTTATTTTTGACGTAACATTATTTCCTCTTTTGTTTCTAAGAATGTTCTTCACATTTTGGACTTTCCCTCTCTTGTTTATAGTTCCCCTTTTTAAGAGATTTTGACTTTCGTCCCCATTTTTAATAGATTAATGTAAATTTGTACTTATATTTCACTTTTTGTGTTTATTAGATTTATATTATATTTTTTCATGAAAATATTTTTCGTGAGAAAACAAATATTTTCGATAATAGAATATAAACCTAATAAACACAAAAATTGGAATATAAATACATATTTATATTAACGAAAGTCTTTTTTTTTAACTCCTCACAAGTTTATTGGCCGTGATTAAGAGGAAAGAAATGCTTGATTCTCGCATCTGCATCTTATGATTTTACAGAGTTAATTAGTTGTACCATTCTATGATTTGTACGCATTTTGGTAATTGTTTCCATTGTTTTAAAAATAAAGATCATCCCCCTGAATGCTTAATTTTTTTACTCACTTTCTTCTATGCACCAGGGGGGACAACTAATTAACTCTATAAATCAGGGGATGTTCTTTGTTTTTAAAACAACAAAACAGTTGCCAAAATACGAACAAATCATAGGAGATACAACTAATTAACTCGTTTTTACACGTATTATTCCGCTACAATTAATTAATTAAGAAGGATAGATATAAAAACATAGGTTAGGAGACTAGCCACCCACAATGGAAATGTGTATGCAATCAATCAAGCCTTTAGCCAAAAGTACATGGAGGTGATCTTTGAACAATATTTAGATGCCGAAGCTCTGAATTTTTTTCCCCCACTTTGACACGTACATTGATTTCCCAACGACTTCATTTTCTTGTTCAGTGACAAATGTTTGGTTCAAATGTTCGATCCCACCAATCATAGTTGGGCCACTCTAGCCATCCGTCACACTTCCTTGGATTTATTCAGTTTCAATCAAATGAAATAAACTAAAATTTTAAAATTCAAAAGCGAAAGTAAATCAAAATGAATCGTAGCCGATAATTAAGTCGATTTATTAGGTTGAACTATTTTTATCATTCAATATACTGGCAAAAAGTTGAGACTATGATCAAATTATAATAAACAATATAACTTTTATACATACAAATGTTGTATTTTAAATATAGACTAATTGTTAAATTATTAAAATTGGATTTTAAAACACATACATATCATTTTTGTTGTCAAAATATATACATTTTTTACTTACAAAATATCCATACAATTGAGGTTATTTATATAATTATGTAAGTTTTGTTCCCTTTTCGATTTTGGACGGAACCGAAATCGATTTTTTTTTAGTATTTTCAAAACATAAATCGAAATTGAAGTTTTTTTCTTCAAACTTAATCGAATTTCTTATTCAATTCGACTCTTCGATTCGATTCTCAGTTCCAAACCGAATAATGCTCACCCTTAAGTTACACTCGTATAAGACTAAGAAAGGCTCCCCTCATCACGATTTATGAACCGGTAGTAGAATTATTTATTATAGCTGCTTCGGCTTATTTTATAAAATTAGGTTAAAATTTTATCAAGTAATACTATTTTATAAAATTTGTTCCCAAAAAATAATTTATTTTTAGGATAACTTTAAAAGATACTTAAAAGATTATTATCAAAAATAATTTATGTAGCTGCTTCAATCCAAATAAAGCATAACTAACTGCTTTCATAAAACACAATCATATATGTACTTCTTGAGTTTATGTTTGTTCACCTATAAGAATATTTTGTTTTGAATGCTCAAATTAAAAATAGATTAGAGAGGACCTAAGTCCTCAAAAAACTATCATGATTGGCTGATCATTCTGGACCGAGGACACTCCTTAAATGAAAGAACAAAACTTAATTTGTTTTTAGTGCTCATTGATCTAAGAACAAGCTATTTACTTTTAATATGCTCTGTGAAGAAAAATCAAATATTTTTATATGTGCATGAACTTAGAAATGATTGTTACTGTTATCAGCAATCCAACTCCATATAATATAACCACATATATAGCAATTTTTGGGACCAATCTATGAATCTATGGACTACTTATGTGTGTGCTAATACAGTATTTGCACTGCAAGATACTTTTGCCATGAATTTGGGAATACTAGGCAACCAAAATATATAGTTCTCCTCTTTTTCTTTTCTTTTTTTGAAGGTCAATATATATTGGTCCACAATTTACTTATAATTTATCCATCAATTCATCACCCATCTATTCCAATTTAATTACAGTTTTATTTTGAGTACTTGCGCATCTTATTTAACATTATATTGTATCAAGATTTTTAATTTTCATATAAAATTTATGTTTAATGCAATTAAGTTTTAATTTTATATCGAGCACTTCTAGAGACTTATTTTTTCTATTTTTTGTACATGATCTCTAAAATTTCAGGATACGCAAATACTTCAAGAATAAATAAGATCAATACTTCAGAGTAGTACAAGGACAGATCCACACATGATCTCTAAAGTTTCAATTCTTCACATGAATCAAAACCAGATCCACACGCGGTCCCTACATGATACATAAATAAGATAGGTTAAAATGAACTAAAAAGGTGAAACTAATTATACGAGTAGTCCCTAAGCACTAACATAGGAGTTAAACTATGCTGTAAATCCAAAGGAACATGTTCCGTTGCAATCCGACCAGCCTACAATGAGTTATAAGCACGTATAATGCAGACATGGAGCAACACAATCAGACGGCATCACGTGACGGCGCTGGTCGAAGAGTTCTCGGAAAAGTAATCCAACTAGCCCACTTTGGGCTATGATTGGGACGATCAAACGGCTGTCCCAGAGGACGAGGTTCAACAAGAGCGCTGAGGAAGTGACACGGAGGAAGTAGAAGTAGACGCCTCACAAAATGGTGCAGCGAGCAGTGCACGGGGGCGGCGCGAAGGGAGGCCCGCGGCAAGCCGACACGCTGGGCGGGTGCTGCGAGTTTCTCCCGCGCGGGCGCAGTCTGACGCGCGCGCGGAGTCGCACGGGTGCGCTGCTGCCTCGCGCATGGGGTCGCGAAAGATTGGTGGTGGTGCCGGTTGTGCTCGACAGAGAAGAGAAAGGAAAGGGCAGGTGATGTCGACGAATTAAGAATGAAGGGCAACGCGGTTGAGGAATTGGAGTTGGAGCAGACTTTGTCGATGCTCGGGTTGAAGTAGGGATGAAAACGGGCCGGGTCGGACCGGGCCGCAGCTAGGCCCCAGCCCCGGCCCTAATGTACTTCGGGCCTAAAATCCGGCCCCTGCCCCGGCCCTGGGCTTTTTAAATATCAACCCCAACCCTACCTTATATGCTTTCGGGCCGGCCCCGGCCCCGGCCCTGGGCCGGCCCTATTCCAAAAGATTTGACATTACCACCTGCATTTTTTATTACAAACCATGTCAAAACATTGCTAATATTTTTGGCAAATCGAGTTATTTTCTCCCAAAAGATGATTAATGAGCATCACCATGACACCATGGGCCATGGGAAAACATTGATGTACAGCTGATATCATCATGTTTAAACCTAATAACTAAACTCATAAGTCTAATTTTTATTTCGAATTAAGCATGCAGTACGAACTGATGAAATAAGTTTCTGATTAAGTTTTTATCTTTTGCTAATCTAAACTAAACTGAGTAGAAAACTACTTTTGACTTGCTGTGAGCTTTCAACAATGTCCTCCACATGGAGTTCAACGAGGTGATTTCATGGCCATATTTCAAGTACCATATAATTGCAACAAGGGCATACATACATCACAAAATAAGCAGCAGGCCCAAGTATTGATTGATTAGTCAAATATAAGAAAAAATTCAGGTGCTAATCGTGAAGTGATAAACTATAGATTAAATGGTTGTAAAATAAATCAAGTTCATCACAATCATTTGAATCCATCAAGACCAAGATGAACTGAGAACTCACAATTTAACCAAGAATTAGTCCCGACCAAAGGTATGGGCGGCTCGTGTGAGGCAGCTCGACGGCTCGACGAGGTATGGACGACGCAACAGGGTGAGGCCTGTGACGGCGGATCGACTTGATGGGGCTACCGCGAGCCGCGAGGTGAGGTGAGACCGTGAGGCCCGTGAGGGCTGCTGGAGATGTTGGGGCTACCGCGACTCGACGAGAAGATCTCAGGAGGAAGATGAGTTGAAAGTTGTAAGGATGCAGGAGAGGGATTCATGGAAATGTTCTTAAATATTAAATTCTTAATAGATGTATTTAATTTCACTTGGGTTTAGAATTCTGAGAAGTGAGAAGATGAACAGTTTCGCGTCCCCTCGTGAGGCGTGCATCGGAGTCATTGAGAAGTTGAAAAGCCGAAGTCAATTAGGGCCATTCTGGAATCTATGGGACAGGGACCTGGGTTGGGCTTGGGGAAGTGCAATTGCACTGTTAACATATAGGTTAGCAATAATCATTGGGCCGGGGCCGGGGCTGGGGCCGGGCCTATAGTCAGCCCCAACCCCTACCCGAATTTTTGAGGGCCTAACTTGCAGCCCCAACCCCAGCCCATTATTTCGACGGGCTGGGGCTGGGGCCGGGTCGGGGGGCCCTCGGGCCGGCCCCAGCCCATTTTCATCCCTAGGTTGAAGGAGCAACAACATGAAATATTTTGATTAAAACAAAAGAATATCAATTGTACGGGCCTTTAGCCCACAGGCTAGATAGTAGGTTAAAAATAAAGAAAGTAAAATTTTAATGGGCTCTTAACGTTTGGGTTTAAGGAAAAGAAAGAAAGAAAAATAAAATAAATTGGTTTCAAGAAGGAAAAAAAAATTGAAAGCCGAACTCAAGTGACTCTTGTGGTTACTAAAGAGAGGCATAAGACCCTGGTTGGATGACGAAAAATTAGTGGATCGAACCACGGGAGTGTACTATTTCTTTTATTTATAAAGATGAGTTGAGGACAGTGGACCCACAAGACATGCAACTCATAAAATTAATAATTGAATGGGCTTTAAGCATTTGAATTTTTTGAATTAGAATTTTAGTAGTGAGGAAATTTCTAAATAAGAAAGGTATGGTGTTTACACAAGCTATTCTCTTGACATGCAGAATATGGTTGGGATCACTGTCGGTGATGACCGTATTATCAAACATACAATAAGAGCAAGGTGCCATTTGTATGGGTGAACACGAGACACGATCATTCTGACTAGATAAGAAGCCAACAACATGATAACATATTAATGACTTGGCCACGAGTGCAAGGAAGACCACGAGGATGATCTATATAGACATACACAATGAGGTCACCATTGAAAAAAAACTTTCTTTACATCTATTTGCTAAAGAGACCAACGACGAATGGAAGCAAAGGTATATTCATATTAGCTAAACGATATACTACATGGTTACATTATGAAAACAACGGACAACCACAATTACATCGTACAAAAAAAAAAAACTGGGCCTCGTTTGGTATAATGTAATCGTAATTGTAATCATAATCGTAATCGTAATCCTAAAAAAATATTTTTTTATTTGATTATATTGTGATTACAATTACATTACATTAAATCAAATGGGTCTTATTTAGTACCATTTCGAATAGTAAAAAGATGCCAATCTTTAATCCAATCCAAAAAAAAAACCAGCCTTAAATTTGTAGGGTAACCCCAAACCAATCCAACCGGTCCTCTTCTCATAAAGGAACCTTATCAAAAGAGAAAGGTATCTTAAACATCTTAAATGTTATCTGTCATGTTGGTGGGTTCCTTCTTAGTAGCTTGACATAAATTAATATTCATAATTTAGAATGATTTGTTTATAACGTGCACAATGTCATATCTATTTGGTTTTATCACATACAGTTTTTATATTAAGATAGTTGATCAATTAGTTGTATCTCATTGTCTGGAATGACTATATTACATTCGGAGAAGTTCTAGCTACCTACATGCTGTAGAGGTCCATCTAGGTGATAATAATAGTGCAGTTCTAGGCTTATTCTTTCACCCGTATTATCAAAGCTCAAGAGTTACAGAACAAACCTGAAGGGAGTAATTTAATTAGGTCTCCCTCGACATCGAGGAAAGACTTGCAACTATTTTGTATGACTGCAGCACGTTCAACCAAATAGTAACAGATATATTGTCGTCGACGTACTGGATAGTACTAGATATATTGTCCACGTATTCCCTGTTCAACAATATATTAATGTTTTGGTTTATTTGTGATCATGTATTTTTAAGGTATGGGCTATGTTTCACAGTTAAAAATATGCCAACGCATCTATATCTTTGAATATATATTTATTGTATTTGAGATGGATTTATTTATTTATTTTAACCGAGTAGAAAATAGAAACCGGACAATATTGAAAATAATTGAAAACTACTTATGACGGTTTGAAAAATAAGTATTACACGTGTACATCTCATTTATAGAAAAAAAAAGTGTTAAATATATACATAAAATTTATACCGTTTTTAAAATATTTATAACATTGGTATTTATAGCACCTTATAAAAAACTATTTATAACACCTTATAAAAAGCTATTTATAACACTTTTTAGTCGTTATAAAAAGGTACGCTTGTTATAATGTACACAAACTTAGAAAGACACATACAAAAAATATACAAGCACTTTGATTTTATCACTTTGCAGCAATGAGAAGTAATAGATTTGAGCTTATATAAGCACATTGATTTGATCACTTTGTAGCAATGAGAAACAAACATTTCGTCAAGATTTGGACTAACAAACATTTATTCAAACCAAACATCTATTCAAGCTTTGGCGGGCTTTGTACCCTATATATGTAATAGTAGTGCCAAGCCGAGTGACTTAGCTTCCTTCGTGTTCGAGATATATCTATCCTCGTAATCGGCATTTTGTACTTTAACGGGTTTAACAAAGGTACCATCTCTATCTTTAGCTGCTTCCTGAACTGCATTGGAGAGAGCTTGCCAGTTAGTCTCACAAGAAATCACCTCAGGATCAGGACGAAAAGTTGAGCCTTCTTGTATGGATCGACGAACTCGGTCCTCAATATTCTTGAATCGTGCAGCCTCAGAGACCATTTGAATCAAAATAATTAGAGCACGAGCCGTAGACGCTTTCTTCGTATTTTTTGAAAAGTGGAGGAGATAGAAGATTGCATCTCCTAGTTTATTCATTCCTAAATCAAAATTCATTCTATCATCTCCTGCAACACGCTCAAGATCTGGATAACTGCCTTTAAAAGTAAACCTATATCGATTGTTACCATTAAGGATGGTTAGGAGTATGAGCAAGCAAATAATAATAATCTTGAGTTTGATAAGTTCAAAAGATACCTTTGTGGTTCGTTACCAAACCGAGGGTTGTCGGGAGTATCGGAAAACAAATAATAAGTCTCCCCAGCTGCGTAAGCTATCAGGTATACGTTGCGGATATCCATCACTACCTAGATATAGTCGTCGTCCCAAATAAAAAATTGAAAAAAGCCTAATGCCTGAGAATCGTCATTGGGACGAGCACCCAGCAATGGAATGCCTTCTATTTCGTCAACAGCTATATCAGCTCGTATATTATTTAAGAAAGCACTGTAGGTATCCGCAGTGCTATCCACGACATGGAACTTATTAGTATCCTCGTTTTGTCCAATCACCGGCGAAAGTCTAACCACCGCCCAACAAATCCACATGGTTGACAACACCAACCAGATACTCATATTCATTTTCTCTACACCAAACATTCACAATGTTAATAAATATAAAATATTGTAATAAATATAAAATGGGTTGACAACATCAACCACATACTCATATTTACTTTCTCTACACCAAACATTCACAAATGTCAATAAATAGAAAATATTGTAATGAATATAAAATGTTAGAATTACGACAGGTTTTTAATGAATGTATATATATATATATATATATATATATATATATATATATATATATATATATATATATATATTAAAAAAATATATATATATTGTGGTTACAGCACTGTACATGGATAACCACTAGGCAGAGTGGATATTGTTTTGTAATTGTATTGATACCTTCTTCCAATATATATATATATATATATATATATATATATATATATATATATATATATATATATATAAGTTTTGTATTTATATTATCTTTATATAACTTTCTAACGTGAGAACAAGTTGGTCTAGTTGTTAGTTGGAGAAGTTAGGAAGTATACATGAGGTTTTTGGTTCATATAAAAGATCCATCTACCTTAAAAAAAAAAAATTAATGCTAGTGTTGTGTTTTATTTAATTCAAATATGGATGTCTTTATCATATCCGCAACTATTTCTATCTTACTTTCTCATCCTATATATCTACTAAAATAATTTTCCTTTTTCTAATTTTATCAAAATATATTTTAAGTATTTAAATTTAAATTTATATATATTTATATTTTAAATAAAATTTATAAAAAATTAATTGAAATTTAATTATAATTAAAGAGAGTATTCGCTTATGCGTACAAATTTTCGTAACTTTTTAAATGTTTATGATATACATACGGCTTTGATGACTCATTTTAAATTTGAGCCGTTTCGAAGCCTTATTATATAGTAGTAGATATCTATACTATTATATAATGATATAAAAATATCTTTTAGGATGTTATTTTTTAAACTTTTAAATGATGGTAACCTAGGATGCACTCTCTTTCCTACTCTCTTTTAACTTAACCGAAAAATATTAAAATATTTATTTCTCCTACTCCCGATCTCCTACTCCTTTTTTTCTACTCTTTTTTATTGGACGAGTACTCTGCGCTTTTGAGGAATCTTTTTATATGTTAAAACTGCTGATCAACTATAAATACTAAGACATCTTTCTCCAACTCCGCCAGTCCAGTACCGATTTCCTCTTCATGGATTGACAGGTTCTTCCCCGATCGATCCAGCTCTGGTAAGCATCGATCCTAACTTTCATCTAGATCGGAAGCTTTGCTGTGTTATTTGGCAATCAAATCTTTTCTAGTTTGGTCATTTGATTGGAATGGCATCGGAAGAATGTAGTGATCAAACTGAGGGAGTACGAAGATTCAAAGATCGAAATCCTTCGTAGATCCTGTTCGTGTCCGAAGACGCAGAGGACCGTATCAGATACAGTATTATGTGTATTGTCTACTCTCCTCAGGTATTGTCTAGCCTTCTTGGTGATTTAGAATACAGTATTACGTGTATTACGCATATAAAATTGATGGGGTGTTTGGCAGGGTCCATCAAATTAAGGGGGAATGTCGGATTGGTGGCGTGTCCAGGTGTTAGTTCGTGTCGGATTTTTGGATGGCGTCCAGCTTGCTGATGGTCGATGTTAGAGTCATGTGCAGAGTCGATTATGTTTAAACATATATTCAAAGAGAAATATTCTCTCCCCCAACTGGTTGGTTTCCACATATATTCAAAGAGAAATAACTTAAATTAAAATAATATATTCCACATACATTCAAAGAGAAATTACTTGGACTAGCAATACTAATCAGTTACATTGACATGCATGAATGGATCATTAGCAGCAGCAGCAGAAGAATAGGAAAAAAGAAGAAGCAAGAAGATAAATATCTCTCTAAAAGTATAAGATCGACTGATAATCATATCATAAGCAACTATTGTCAAGTTAAATCATCAATCAGGATACACGAGATTTAACAATTGATAAAAAGGTTTCAGAAATTCAAGAAGCAATTTGATAGGTTAAAATTTGCATAATCACAAAGCACACAAACAAGAATTTTAACGAGGAACCATAGACCTTTTATGTCCCGTCTGAAATCTCAAGACAACAAATCAACTATAATCAAAAAAGAGTTCAAAGATGTAACACTTACTAACAATCAAAAGCAAGCCACCCACAAGCGTAGCCACTCCAATTGATGAATGATCAGGTTTTTTTTTTTTCGAAAGTTTCTCTCAAAAAAACCGTGAACTTAAAATTTACTTTCAATCTTTTTTATAAACCCAACAATCTAACTGATCAAAACCGAATCTGTTTTTTGAAAAAATGATTCTTTTGAGATATAAAAAAAAGGGGGTTTTGCACAATTAGCTCTGAAATACCAATCGGGTCATTTGAAGATTACTAATTGGTTTAGCAAATGAATCCATTTGTTAAAACAAACTTTTAACCGCTTCCTTTATCAGTGCAGATTTTGATTTGGTCTTTACTGATAAGATATATTTCCTATGTGTCAGTTCAGATGCTGTTACAATTGATAAGGACATGGATGTGTGGTTTGTAGAATAAACTGATCAGACTAAGTTTGTTGAAAGAGCATAGTGTACATTACGTAATATTATATACGTAAGAAATAACATGAATTTATTCTATATAAATCATCAGTACATTAAGTGCATGCAGAAGAAATATTAAGCTGCATGGATGCTAAGATCTTCAAGAATGGAAGCTGAAGGTAGAAGAGCCTTTTATAATATTCCTTAAGCCGCATACAATCGATACTACCATGATGCACAAGCCCAGAAACATGCATCCCTGAAAAAGAAATTCAAAAAATTGTATACCAGTGCATAATAATTGTGAAGAATGTTGGGTGCCAACTCCAATTAATGTACCCTCCAGGATCGAGATAGTAAGCCTGCTACTATAGATAGATCGAAATATTATGCACTTCCAGACTTCCATACGTCTCCAATATATATCTAATCGGATTATCCAACAGACAACGTCGAGGTATTATGCAACAACTTATAACTATTATGTATCGAAATATTATGCCGGTAAAATACTTAACACAATTGATCTTTCAAGAAATTAGATACATATGAACATATTTGCAAATGTCTTGCCCAATTTATGAGCCACGACAGCGAGTGTGAGAGCTGTGTTGAAACAGAATGTTAATGAAGAAGATCAGCTTCATATATATATAGTCCGTTAACGACATCAGAAGGAACAAATTTCACTCATCTCACCAACATAAGCAGACCGAGGAACTATACGAAGTGCAATTCCAGGCGGAATGTTCAGTCGCGTGATCATCAGTATTCTTTCGATGTTGTCGAACACCGGCATCGCATAAACCTATATAACATGCATATATGTTACTTAAATTTGATCAGTTACGCTCATATATATACAATGTTCATATGTTAACATAGTGAGCGGCTGCAATTTGTGACAGTGCATGCATGAGAGAATTTAAGTTAATTACTTGGTAGCTGCCAACGACATGGATGACCACCATGAGGTTGGCCGCTGTGATAAGCCACCGCGGGCGCTGGAGGGTCGTGAGCACGTTCTCGTCGACGTCCGGGCCGAGCGCCCAGTACCCTATGAGCGCGACGGGAAAGTAGCAGAGCACCGTGATGAAGTAGGCCACGACGGTCCCCTTCCACGTGGGGAGCTTCGAGGGGTTCGAGGGGGAGGAAGGGATGGTGGCCTGGACCTCCAGTATCACCCCGTGGCCGGCGTAGGCGAACGTCACCTGACCAAACGCGTTGAAGACCCTGAACATGGAATCCGATGGAGTGGTCTTCTTGTAGCCGTAGCTTACGTCCGCGACGGGGCCTCGTTTATGGATCATGAAAAACTTTATAAGGGGAAATATCACATCGAGGACGAGGAGAAATTATTCTACGTGCTCTCGGGCTCACTGTGTACCCTTGTTAGCAATCACCCGAATAAAACTCGTATTATGCGTGAATTTTTTTGTACCTTTCAGAAATGTATAATACTTGTATAATTTTGACAGATTCAAATCAATACAAATTTTTTAAACATGCGAAGTTTTAAACGTGTTTCGTATAGATTATTGAAAACTATGCTATTTGGCTCCCAAAATATTTGGGTGATGTCATCTCCTATTATGTTGTTGGAGATGTAAACCAAATTTGTCATGCATGGATGTATCTAGAATGTCAAATTCATTATGAAGAGTCAAATTTCATTGTTGCATGCATAAATGAATCTAGAAAACCTAAGAGTCATGTTCATGCATCTTGTTGTACCTTGAGTCCTATAAATAGCTATGTAAGCAAATGGTTGGAGAGTGAGAAAAATCAAACAAGAAAACATTCTTTACTCAGTTCACTAAATCAAATATCCTTCTTTTGTGATATCATCCTCTTTGTATCCTACAAAGTGGTATCAGAGCGAAGAAAAAATGTCCACCTCAAATAACAACCTTGTCTCTCTTGTGCCTCGCTTCAATGGAGAAAAGTATAACTATTGGAGCAATCTCATGAAGCTATGCCTTGAATCTCAAGATCTATGGAGTGCCGTTGAAGAATGAGTGGAGCAACCAACAAATGAAGTCCAACTATCCGAAGCACAAAAAAGGCGTTGAAAGATAAGAGACAAAAGGACAAGAAGGCGCTCTTCCAAATCTATCAAGCAATTAAAATTCCAGTTTACGAGAGAATATCTAAGACAAAAAGCTCCCATGAGGCGTGGACAATTCTTGAGCAGCATATTCTGGCCAAGATCAAGTGAAAATGGTACGCTTGCAAGCTCTAAGGGCTGAATTTGAGAAGCTAGAAATAAAAGATAATGAAAAGATTGAAGAATATTTTACAAAAGTGAACTCTATTATGAATCAAATGAGTTCAAATGGAGAAATTTTAGAAACTCAAAAAGTTGTTAAAAAAGTTCTTCGAAGTCTACCAAGTAAATATAATTATGTTCTAGTTGCTATTGAAGAAAATAAAGATCTTGCATCTCTGTCTTTGGAAAGTTTACAAGGAAAATTAGAAGCTCATGAATTTCGGATTAACAAAAGATGTCCGCAAAGTGTTTCTTCTTAGCCCGATCAAGCTCTCAAGTCCAATGTAATTGCGTCTACGGGAGGCCGTGGTTCTTCTCAGAACTGTGGACGCGGAAGAGGCAATAATTTCCGAGTATGAAGTACAAATTTTCATGGCAAAGGAAAAGGTTATTCCAATAATAACCAAACTGAAGAAGAAGACAACTTCAACTCCAGATACTTACAAAGAGGCTCACAAAGAGGACGAGGTCGTGGTCATCAAAGAGGAAGAGGTCTTGGCTACTTTGAATGCTATCATTGCCACAAACCAGGCCACACTATCAATGAATGCTGGAAAAAAGAAGTAGGCTACGTCCATGAAGCACAAGGTAACCATCAAGACACTTTGTTGCTTGCTTGTCATGGTGATAACCTGGATAATTTGTGGTATCTTGATAGCGGTGCTAGCAAGCATATGACAGCAAATAAGAATTTATTTACAAGCTTAACAAAAGCTGACCGTGGTCAAGTAAAGATTGGTGATGACAGAGCATACAAAATAGAAGGCGTTGGTGAAATTGCTTTCAAAATAAGATCTGGAAGTATCAAGAAGATGGGAGATGTATACTACATCCCAGGACTAAAAAATAATCTTCTAAGTGCAGGCCATCTCTTAAGAAAAGGGTTTGATATTCACTTCAGAAACAATGCTTGTTTCTTGTCGAAGAACAGTCAACTTGTTGCAAAGATTGTTATTATAGAAATAATATGTTTCCTCTAACACTACAGACCACTAACTCGTCATGTTTCAGTAGCATTGATAGTAGAAGCTCCAAACTATGGCATGACAGGTTTGATCATTTGAATTATGGAAGCTTGAAGCAGTTAGTGGCAAAGAAGATGGTCAAAGGGCTGCCTCAAATCTATTCCTCGGATGATGTTTGTGAAGATTGTCAAATCGGGAAGCTTCATAGATCTACATTTCCGTTGTAATCCACTTGTCGAGCCAAGAAACCACTTCAATTTGTTCACTCAGACTTATGTGGACCAATGCAAGTTACATCTCATGGAGGTAATCGATATTTCATCTCCTTCATTGATGATTACTCAAGAAAAGTATGGACTTATTTTCTCAAAGAAAAATCTGATGCTTTTCAAGCCTTTAAAGATTTCAAAGTTGAAGTTGAAATTTTTTCTGGTCTTCACATACGAACTTTGAGAACTGATCGTGGTGGTGAATATATTTCAAATGAATTTAAAAAGTTCTGTAAAGATCATGGAATAAAGCGTCAACTAACTGCCAGATATACACCACAACAAAATGGTATTTGTGAAAGAAAGAATCGCACCATTATGGACATGGTGAGATGCATGCTCAGTAGAAAGAAGGTGGACAAAGCTCTATGGGCAAAAGCTATTTCGTGTGCTGTTTACTTAATAAACAGATCACCTACGAAGAGTTTACAGAACATCACACCTCATGAAGCATGGTACGGAGTAAAGCCAAGTGTTCAACACTTAAGAATCTTGGGAGAATTGCCTATGCACACATTCCTGATGATATAAGGTCCAAGCTCGATGACAAAGCAGAAAAGTGTATATTTGTTGGCTATAGTTAAAGAAGCAAAGCCTACAAGTTATACAATCCAGCAACAAATAAGATTGTAATCAGTCGAGATGTTCGATTTGATGAAGCTTCAACCTCTGAAGGTGATACAAGTACAACTTATACTCTTATAGAAGACGGTGAAGAAGTTGACTCTCAAACAGAAAGTGCATCCCCAACTCCACCAAGAGAAGATGTGCATCAAAGACCTCCTAAACAATGAGAAGTATACAAGAACTTTATGACTCAACTGAGCAAGTAGAATCAAATGATACTGTCTATTTTGCTTTCTTTGCAGGAGAAGGTCCAATTTTATTTGAAGATGCAAATAAGAAAGAAACTTGGATGCAAGAAATGAAGGAGGAGATAAAATCTATTTAGATGAATGATACGTAGGAGCTCACAGATCTTCCACCACACAAGATACACATTTGTGTGAAATGGGTGTACAAACTCAAGAAGAATCCTGATGGTTCAACCAACAAGTACAAAGCAAGGCTTGTAGCAAAAGGACACAAGCAGAAGGAAGGAGAAGACTACACAGAAGTCTTTGCACCTGTTTCAAGAATTGAAACTGTCAGACTAATGATTTATCCTGCAGCTCAAAACAGTTGGAAAATATTCCAAATGAATGTGAAGTCGGCATTCTTAAATGGCATCCTTGAAGAAGAGGTTTATCTTGAGCAACCTCTTGGTTTTGTGAAGAAAGGAGAAGAAGACAAAGTCTACAAATTGAAGAAAGCATTATATGGCCTTAAATAATCTCCAAGGGCTTGGTACAGTCGTATCAACTTATACTTTGAGAAGCATGGATTTCAGAAGTGTCTATATGAGCACACTCTTTATACAAAAGAAAGATCAGATGTAAGCTTTATTATAGTAAGTCTTTATGTTGATGATCTTATCTTCACAAGAAATAATATGGAAATGCTGAAGGAATTTAAGCTTTCCATGATGAAAGAATTTGAAATGACTGATTTGGGAGAACTACACCATTTTCTTGGTATTGAGGCTCATAAATACAAGAAAGGTATCTTCATTTCACAAGAAAGTTAAGCAAAAGAAATCTTGAAGAAGTTTAAGTTGGAGAATGCAAATCCAGTATCCTCTCCATGCCTAGCAGGAATAAAATTAAGTAAAGATGGTGAAGACAAGCTTGTTAATTACACTATGTTCCGAAGTTTAGTTGGAAATTTGATGTACTTGACTGCCACAAGACCAGATATTGTGTATGCAGTAAGTCTGGTAAGTCGATTCATGGAGAAGCCTTATTCTAATCATTGGGAAACGACCAAAAGAATATTACGGTACGTCAAGGAAACTGTTGACTATAACATTTTCTATCAAGCTAATGTTCATGTCAAACTTGTCGGTTATACTGACAGTGATTTGGTAGAAAGTATTGATGATTCTCGGAGTACTTCTGGTTATGTCTTCAACCTTGGTAGCGGAGCAATTTCATGGAGTTCAAAGAAGCAGCCAATTGTGACACTTTCTACCACAAAAGCATAGTATATTGCTGCATCTTCTACAGCTTACCAAAGTATTTGGCTAAAAGGTGTTCTAGAAAGCATGAAGTTCAAGCAAGAAGGACCAACAACAATTTGTTGTGACAACAAATCTATTATCACTGTCTCAAAGAATCCAGTACTACATGGAAGGACAAAACACATTCGTATGCAATTTCACTTCCTAAGGGAGCTTGTTCATGAAGGAGAAATTAACATCGAATATTGCAGAACTGAAGAACAACTTGCAGATGTGTTTACAAAATCTCTAGGTGGACAAGCCTTCAAGAAAAATATCGATGCTTTAGGAGTCAAAAGCAAATTTGGTTTACGGAAGACATTGTTGGAGATGTAAACCAAATTTGTCATGCATGGATGTATCTAGAATGTCAAATTCATTAGGAAGAGTCAAAGTTCATTGTTGCATGCATAAATGAATTTAGAAAACCTAAGAGTCATGTTCATGCATCTTGATGTATCTTGAGTCCTATAAATAGCTATGTAAGCAAATAGTTGGAGAGTGAGAAAAATCAAGCAAGAAAACAAAGTTGTTTATTCAGTACACTAAATCAAATATCCTTCTTTTGTGATATCATCCTTTTTGTATCCTACATATGTGGCATCTGACATGGCAGCTGACATAACATCTGACATGGCAAATTTTAACCCAAAATATTAATTACCCAATTTTTTTAATATTAATATTAATATTAATGTTAATATTAATGTTAATATTAATGTTAATATTAATATTAATGTTAATCTTAATGTTAATGTTAATATTAATTTTAATGTTAAGATTAATTTTAATATTAATATTAATGTTAATTTTAATGTTAAGGTTAATTTAATGTTAAGGTTAAGGTTAAGGTTAAGGTTAATGTTAATTATCATGTTAATTTAATATTAATTTTAATTTTAATGTTAAACTTTGTCATGTTAGCTGTCATGTCAGCAACCATGTCAGCAACCATGTCATATGCCACATAATGGAAGATGGTATCACCCAAATATTTTGGGAGCCAAATAGCATTTTTTGTATTGAAAATTTTGGTAAAAAAACATGGTGGGAACCTGTTTAATTAACCAATTTGACAACATATTTAAGAATGTGAAGTTTCTAACCTCAATATTTTTATTTTTTGAATTTTTGACAAATTTTTTAAACTTATTTTATTTGTATTGAGCCGATTTATACTCGAATTTTTATCGTCTTGAATTATTTTCGTTTGCCCAATTGCTAACAAGGCCGTGTACCTTTGCATGTCAATCATTAAATTGTATGCACACATTTTTATGCAATCTAATGATTGAGAATGAAAGGGTGTACGATAAGTCTGACACATACAATAATGTCTAGAACACGAGGATTGGGTACAATTAATAGCTAAGGATATGAATTTGGGGGCATGTCATGACTACAGACTGTTTTGTTGTAGTTATGTAACTACTAACTACTCTTCCAAGTATCATTCTATCTCCAGGAAAAAGTGATAACTTAGAAGAATGTTGGTGTTTTTGCCTTTGGACTAGGAAAGATAGTCCAACATCGACTACACCAAATGGTGAATGTAACGCCCCAGAACCAGAATACTGGAGAGCGGGGGCGAACATAGCCAACTACGTATATTGAAGTGCAACCCATCTCGCTATACGGTCATGACTGTCTAGATACATGAGGGTTTAACTACAAGCCATCAGTCTCTTATGGTCATGAACAAGCCTATTGTCTCAATCTCAAGCATGTAATAACAGTTACAAGATGTCAGAGCACCAAATATACAATAGTAAGGTGTTCAATACATTACATATTTGGATGATCATGAAGCTAGTCATACAAAATGTGAAGACTAGCAAGAGTTTCAGTCATACATGATTAATCCTAAGTTTTGTTAATCATGCTACAGTCCATAGGCAGACAGTAAATAAAGTGCAATCGAGATAACACGTGCTCGTCGACTAAACGCCTCAAAATAATATTTTTACAATAGAGTGGGAGAGCAAAAATAAAACCCACTCGTTGCCAGGGTTATGCCTGGTTGTCACCATCTGGCTGGAAGGTAGGAAGATCCTCTGGAGCTGCTCCAGTATCTGGCCACACAAAACCAGCTGGTTCAGATCCCAGAAAGAGCAAGTGCCACAAAGGAGGCTTCACTTAAGAACTAAAACCAGCATATCAGAACATAAAATAAGAAGATAATTAAGACATGAAATCTAAATAGGAAAATAAATATCGGAGATGAGAAGTTATTCCGATCAGTTATTGACAATGTAAACATAATCAATCATGTTACTAAAGTAACCAGGTGCTGGGACAAGACAAGGCTTAGACTCCATCCAACATTCACGACCAAGCAATAAGTACGACTTGATACTTTAACTAACTAGGGTTATCACATGCCTAGTTACGAGCAAGATGCAATAAGATTATTCCAACAGCCACAAGCCCTGCAGACCATCCAGGTTATCCAGGTTGAATATCCGTTCATGAAGGGTGCAACACATGACAATGTGCTGGAAATGTGCCCTACTCGTCGGCAGGCTACAAGTCCACTTGTACGCCCAGATAACGGGATTGCATGTAGCTGAAAAATCTCTTCATGACTACTGGATTATTCTAATTATTAGCCTTAGTTAATTTCAGTAGGTACCCCTGACCGTGGTACTCAGGGGTCCCCGTCTTAGACATGATACAAGACAATACTGGTTCATTTGTACAAACAAAATTGCCTACGGTGTCCAGACCATTCATTCTTGTCATGTCGTACTAGCTGTCGCAACAGCATATCGAGGTATATCATGTTAGGTTTACTTATCAAGAGTGCACCACGACGGGCCACTATCATGCCATTTTACTTATCAATCATTCTTGTTGTGAGTGCTCCACAACGGGCCACTGTCATGTCATGTTACTTGTTACTGGTTAAGAGTACGCCTTAACAGGCCACTATCGTGTTCTATCCTTACATCATCATAAATGAAAAAACTTGTATAAATAGTTAGTAACATATTCTTGAAACCAAGAAAAGATCTACAATTTTTATGTTGGGAGTTGGAAGAAATTCTGGCCATAAATCATCTAAATAGGACAAAAAACAACCAAAATAGGCACTATGCGGCAAAGGGTGGATGGGGTCTCATGCGGCAGTAGATGGGTACCCATCTATGCGGCAGGGTAGATGGGTTCCCATCTATGCGGCAGGGTGGATGAGTTCCATACGGAAAAGTGGATGGGGGTCACATGCGGCAGTAGATGAGTACCCATCTATGCGACTGGGTAGATGAATACCCATCTATGCGGCTGGGTAAATGAGTTCCATGTGGCAAAGTGGATGGGGGTCACATGCTGCAGTAGATGAGTACCCATCTATGCGGCTAGGTAGATGGATACCCATCTATGCGGCTGGGTAGATGAGTTCCATGCGACAAAGTGGATGGGGGTCACATGCGGTAGTAGATGAGTACCCATCTATGCGGCTGGGTAGATGGATATCCTTCTATGCGGCTGGGTAGATGAGTACCATGCGACAAAGTGGATGGAGGTCACATGCGGCAGTAGATGAGTACCCATCTATGCGGCTGGGTAGATGAGTTCCATGCGGCAAAGTATATGGAGGTCTCATGCGGTAGTAGATGCGTACCCATCTATGCGGCTGGGTAGATGGGTGCCCATCTTCTCTGAAAATTTGAGAAGGATGGCCATGGAACCTATAGCTTCCAAGCTCCATAAAACTTTCACTATAGGTCAAAATGGCGTAGAATAAAATTTTCTACAACATGAAATCAAAACTTAAAATTAATAAATTTGATAGACCAAAATCCAAGAAATTCGAAAATCACTACAACAAAAAACCCTTTTAATGACGGCTAAAAAACGTCATTAATGACGAACCATGACGCTTTTTTTCTTCCAAAGCAACCGTTATGAAAACGGGTGTTATAAATGTTTTTTAAAATCGTTATAAAAAAACCGTCATGAATAGTTTTTATAAAAGCGTCATTGATAGTTAATATATAGTGCACAATTCAGGACATTTTGAAAGCGTTATGAATAGATAATCTGTATAAGCTCAATGCAGCACATTTATAACACTTTATACTATTCAAATTAGCATATTTATAACGCTCTATACTGCACATTATATATTACATTCCAAAAACTTAACATTGTATATCACCATCTTTATTACATTTCTCAAAATAGAGTACAAATCAATATCTTCATTACATTCTCAAAATAGAATATCCAAATACATATATACATTTACAACTACCAAAATTGTCCACATCAAAACTTGGCCACATCAAAACTGTCCACAGAACATGTAGCAAAACCCTGAAAAAAGATAAAAATAAGATTCAATATACTTTGTAATGTAATGTGAAAATTGCAAGAAGCGAAGGACTAGTACACATTTTTCAAACTTTAAAGGAGAAGAGGACTTGTCACAATTGCAAGTTTGCATGGAGGAACAAGATGTAAAGAGAGCATATGGCCAAAAACAATCTTCATATAACTAGAATTGACTAACCTTAAGTTTTAACTTTTTCTTACATAAAATTTCTGGCTTGGAGTCTGTATATCTCAACTTGACCTTTGCTTTATCAAGCTCCTTACAGTTTCCTTTTCCCTTGCAATGAAAGATGATGACAAACATGAAACTTTCTTATGGAAAGTATGAATTTGATAAAGGAGCTCATCCTTCTCCAGATCAAGTTAAACATATTGCCCTACCAAAAAACCAATAATAACATTAAATGAAAAAACATAGAAACAAAGAACAATATCAGTTGTTAGTGGTCCAAGGGTATAAAAGGGTGCCTCATTGCACCATTGCAATTGTTTTTTTCATTTTTCTGGAATTTTTATGCATAAGAATATGTCCAGGTCCTTCATTCATTACCTAAATAGTTTCTATGATAGTTAATGTATCATTTTGCAAAATTGAATTGCCTCAGCCGCAAACCAACTCTGAATCGTTTCATCATGTTGAGTGAGGAGTGATTGTGTTTAGCAGAGGCGTGGTCACCAACAGCAACGTAAGATTTTATTTTCGGTTACACAGATAAGTGTCGAGCTCCAAGCAAATTAAAACAGCTATACTGAAATTGCACAAACACATCTGTAAGCACCTTATTTTTTTATGGACCCTAAATTTGTAAAACTCCTTTAGAACTGATGCAATTATGCTCTTCACATTTTCTTCCAGAAACTAATGATACCATCTGCCAGAGATTTTAGATTGCCCCAAATACTTGATATTTGTTGCAAAGATGAACCTTCTTCTAAAGGTTCTGGCTTTTCACTACACAGAATACAAGAAAAACTATGTTACACAAAATTAATAATAAGGTCAAATGTTACACAAAATTAATAATAAGTTCAACAGATCACAAAGGCCGAAAATTATACACATAGAAAGAGGTACAAATGATATGTAATTGAGAAATAGAAATGGTATTAGGGTCGTAATTACTCGAGCTTAATATGAATTCAGAGAAGGCAATGCATACACTAACTCCCCAGACTAGTATATAGGGAAATGGGCAACATGGTTCATAATTTTAATTTTAAGGCCGATAGCAAAGTTTTCTTGTTAGCTACTAAAGTGAAGATCGCAGACTGAAACAACAAGAATACAGACTAACTTGCATAAACTAGGACCAATATGGTAGCTAGCAGCAAAAAATGCATGGTTGTGATAACAGAACAAATGATGGAATGCTAAAAAGATGATGGGAATAATGCATACACTAAAACCATTCCACCAACATTTACTTCTGATTTTAAGTCAAACATTACCTAGCAATTTTCTCAGTCATGGAGAATTCTTCAGTGCGTCTCTGCTCATCGCGTTTCTTAGAGCCAATTGGTTCCTGTTCCATTACAGTAGATACCACATCCTGTCTGCCACCTTGTGTATCCAGTGGTGGGACGTGTAAAATGTCTAGTTTGCTTTGGACATCCACAGAAACCGAGGGAGCAGCCTGAAATATAGTGCAAAGCCATCATCAAACATAAGTGAAAAAAATATGGATACAGGAAGCTTACATGAAAGCTTCTGAAGGTGTCAATTAATTTATCAAGAGTCTTGCACAAAATAAGTCCACATATTATTTTGATGCTTAATTAATTTATTTTTTCTTGCTCATCTTAGTATAGAAGACTTCATATAAAAAAACTCTCAGGTAAATGAGATGTACAAACAATTATAGAAAAAACAGTCAATTTTATATTAATAGCCTAAACCCGAAACTCCGACTAAAAAGTAACAAACGTACAAAACCAAAACTCATAAACAATGACGAATCAAGACTCTGACCTTGTTTCAAACCTTTGACTGACTTTCATATATCACGGAAAAGGAAGTGGGTTGCTAGAAATTGAATTCCTCGAACACAAATTTCTCGACTTACCGGTCTAATTTATTCTGTTAGGTAACATGCTAATAATATTCATTTTCAATTCTCAAATTTGGTTGGACAGAACTGGAATTCAATGGATCAGAAATTTATGCTTAGCTTGGCTCAAATAGATGATATGGTCACCTTTTTCTAGGAGTTGGAAGTTACCTCCCATGTTCGCATAACATCAAGACTAAATAAATTTGTTGCAGACGACAGACAAAATAATTTTATTGTTATGTACGCAACCATAAACAATGTGTAAGTGCAAGCAATATAAAAAAAACTGTGGAACAACCATTCTTATATTCGCAACATTTTTTTGATAGTCCTGCTTATGCCAATTGAAAGGAGAAATAACCAGAAAGATGTATATTACAAATGGATCTCATACACATTATGGTAAGAGGATTTTGAAGACACCAAACTAGTTGCAATATATAGTTTTGGTAGTGGAAACACACATTACCTGAGATTTAGTAGGAGCATGATCAGTAACTTCCCTTTCCTCAGTTGAAAGCCCAAGAGTATCATGAACTGTCTGACCAGTTACACCATCTTCAATTTGCTTGCTTGAATGAATAATTTCTTCAGTCAAATGGCTCGTAGGCTCTTCTGCAAAACATGTTCCACCATTAATGACGTTCTCTTTGGATCTTGTCCCAAGTTCCACGGACTTTAAAATGTCTACTTTGGTCTCAATATCCACAGAAATTGATGGATCAGCCTGAATATTGTGCACAATTATAATCAAACAGAAATGCAAAAATATGTAGGGCATTAGAAGCATATATGTATAGGCTTCTTACGTTACTAATTCAGTCTAGTGTCTCTCACACAAATGAGCCCATATATTTTTATGATGTACAACTTATTTCACCTTTTTTTTTCTTATCTTAATATGGAAGACTGTGTATCGAAACCTTAATAAATACTAGATAAACAAAACTATATAAATAATGACTAAATACATTAGTAATGCAATCTTACATAAATAGCTGAAACCCAAATATCTGTCACGCCCCAGAACCAGAATACTGGAGAGCGGGGGCAGACATAGCTAGCTACGTATAATGAAACGGAATCCATCTCATCATACGGTCATGGCTGTCTAGATACATGAGGGTTTACTACAAGCCATCAGTCTCTTAAGGTCATGAACAAGCCTATTGTCTCAATCACAAGCGAGTAAGTAGATGTTACCAGATGTATGATCATTAAATATACAATAATAAGGCGTCCCAAATATTATATATTCAGCTGATCATGAAGCTAGTCGTTACAAAATGTTAGGACTAGCGAGAGTTTAGTCATACATGATCAACCCTAGGATTTGTCAATCATGTTACAGCTCGTAGGCTGACAGTAAGTAAGATGCAACCGAGCTAAACAGGTGCTCGTCGGCTAAACGCCTCAAAAGAATAATTTTTACAATAGAGCGGGAGAGCCAAAAATAACCCACTTGTTGCTAGGGTTCCGTCTAGTGGTCACCATCTGGCTGGAAGGTCGGTAGATCCTCTGGAGCTGCTCCGAAATCTGGCCACACAAAACCAGCTGGGTCAGACCCCAGAAAGAGCAAGCGCCACAAAGGAGGCTTCACTTAAGAACCAAACCAGCAATCAGCACAGGAATATAAGTAAATAAATAAAAATAAGAACTGGAATAAAAGCAAACATATCAGGATAATATATGACGAGATAGCCACGAAACTATTCAGATAGCCAGGTTACAACTCGTAAACCAAACAAGGACCGGGGTTGTAACCCTTCGTCTGAACGGAGCTTGGTTTCTCACCATTTATCGGTAAAATAAATACAGGCATTCTGGTCATGCAGCAGTCTGGAACAGGATCGGGGTAAGACTAGACTGGTTAGACTCCATCCAATCATTTCACGGCCAAGCAAGACCTACGGCTTGATACTTTAACTAACTAGGGTTATCACAGTCCTGGTTACTAACAAGATGCAGTGAGATTATTCCACAGCCACAAGCCCTGCAGACCATCCAGGTTACCCAGGTCGAAGATTAGGGGTTGAATACAGGTGGGTACATCGTCCAGAAAATGCATGTACCCTTAGGTAGCTTGAAGGGTGCAACACATGACTGTGTGCTGGAAATGTGTCCTACTCGACGGCAGGCTACAGATCCCAAGCGCGCCCAGGTAACGGGATTGCCTGTAGCTGGAAAATCTCTTCATGACTAATATATTAATCTAGTTATTAACCTTAGTCCATTTTAGTAGGTACCCCTGACCGTGGTACTCAGGAGTCCCTGTCCTAGACATGATGCAAGACAGGACTGGTTTATTTATACAAACACAATCACCCAGTGATGTATCCAGCTTTTTCCATGCACCCACCGACGACGATGTATCCAGCACATGTTCTGCCTCCGCCACCAGCTCTGGACAACATTACCATGCTGGGACTTATGCAACAGCAGGCCAACATCATTCGCGATACCTTAAGGGAGGTTCTCCAGCAGAGGGATGCTCCCCGACAGCAACCAGGGAATCCCAAACACTTCATGGATTTTAGGCCCATGCCGTTCTATGGGACAGAGGGGATCGTCTATGCTGACGAATGGCTAGAGAACGTGGAGAGATATCTGAAGATGGCCCGAATCTCGGAAGATCTGAAGATAGAGTTAGTCAGTGGACAGCTTTTCGATATCGCACGGACGTGGTACCAAGGCGAGCCCCACTTTTCTACTCCAAACACAACTTGGGAGGAGTTCAAACGATTGTTCAAGAAGAAGTTCTACCCATACGTAGCACGAGAGGCGTTGGTGAGTCAGTTCGAGCATCTAGAGCAAGGCAACCACACCGTCGATGAATACACATCGGAGTTTTCTCGCCTCAGCCGATTCGCGAAGAATTTGGTCAGCATCCCTGAAGACAAGGCACGGCGATTCAGAAAAGGATTATCTCACGAGATTCGACTAGCCATCGCCACCAGTCAAGCCACCACTTACGAGGAGATTCTAGAAGTCGCCCAAGCTGTGGAAGAAGAGCTGAGCCACAAGCCGAAGAGGAATCGAGACGCATTCGGAGGAGGCAACAACCAATCAGCACCAGCAAAATGCCCCAATATTTCTGAGAAGACCCCAGCACAACAGCATCAACAGCAACCACAAGCAGTCCCATGCCAAGTCCAAGACATTCCCATCTGCCAGCATTGCTCGAAGAAAGGCCACACTCAAGAAAATTATCGCAGCAGATTAGGCTTGTGTTGGACTTGTGGATCCAACCAACACTTGTACCATAATTGTCCGAAGAAGAACTCAATGTTTGCAAAAACAAAAGGATGTTGATACAAACTTTTTATTGTAAAGGAAAGATTACAATTTGAATTCTGAGAAAGTACAACTGTAGGAATCCAATCTAGAAGACGATTGCTTTATCCCTTGGACGATGTGAACTGTTGAAGACGAACGCTTTTGAAGATGACTGAAGACGAAATCTCTTGATGGAACGAAGGCAAGAAGCCTCTGATGAACTGAAGGCGAAGAGCCTCGGAAGAACGCAGCAGCACTTTAGCAAGAACTCCTGGATTATCTGAAGAGAATAATCTCTCTGTGGGTGATCTGATATGTATGTAGTCCTCCCTTGAAATGAATTTTGAAACTCTATTTATAGAGTTCTGGAAATAACTGTTTTACAGTTATTCTGAATTGCGCAGGGTGGATTGTGCAGCTTCTGGTTTGCGCAGGGTGAGACTGCGCAGGCAGTTATTCGATCGTGGGCCACCTGTCTTGGATACTTGGCAGAGCTTGATTGAAATGCGCATGGTCGTGCACAAGCAGTTACCATGTTCTGAGAAATTGATGGCATGAAGGCCACATATACATTTGGCAGTTATTTTGATAGACTGCGCAAGAATTGGACTGCGCAGGATCTGGATTGCGCATGACCTGGGTTGCGCATGATCTGGATTGCGCAAATATAGACTGCACAGGAAGTAGATTGCGCACTGGCTGGACAGCTGTCCTCGAGCACTGTGCTGCACAGAGAAACGAACGGTTTCCTCGTCTTTTGCGCCTGTCAGTTGTCAGAGATTTGATTTTGTGTCAGGTAATGATGATCTTGTCCATGTAAGCTATGCGCAATCGGGGTATGCGCAATAGGGCTTGCGCAATCTGATGTCTGCGCAATCGGATGTCTGCGCAGTTTGATTGAATGATGCATATCTTGATCATTTGTCTTGATTGATGGATGCAACTTGATTTTTTAGGACCTACAAGACCCCCTTCAAAGTTTTCGAAAGTTGATTTGATTCAAAGTTTCGAAATACTTTGAATTATGATGATTGAAATCAAGTTGCGCAAGGGCATGATCTGTCTGCGCAATCGGAATGATGCGCAGTCTGAGGCGCAAAATGTGGTTGCCGTTTCAAATTCGAAAACTATAAATAGTCTTCATTGTTCTTGAGAACCCTTCACTTGCATTCGCTTGAGTTTTTGAGAAAAAGAGAAATTCCTCTGCAACCGATCTCCTTCTCCGACGAGTAATGGCTCCCCGACGATCCTTCACCGCTGACAAGGGCAAGGCCCCCGCTGAATCTTCGCGCACTGCACCGCGCGCTTCTCGTCATGAGGCCGCGTACCCTGCGCTGATAGGTGGGCGAACTTCGATCGAATACCCTTTTTAGGGTTTCGACATTCTTTGTCTTTAAAACTCATCTCTTTTTAGAGATGAGTTCATACTGCGCCACCCTTTTTAGGGTTTCGGTTGCATGAACATGTCGATCTTCATTTTTATGAGGATGGCTATCCTGCGCAGTCGGTCGAATTGCGCAGTACAATTGATTGATTTGCGCAGGGGCACTTTGCGCAAACTGTTGAACTGCGCACAGTATGTCAGCGCAATCTGATGTATGCGCAATCCATACTAGCGCAGTTTGATACTTGCGCAATATAAGAATGTGCACAATCTGACAGAGTTTTCTGACTTGTACTGATCTTGATTTTATTTTCATTCTGATGCAGCTGAGACCAGGGAAGATTCTGAGCATTTTGTTGGAATTCCATCTGAATCTGGATATAAAGAAGACTTATCTCATGTTCATTTTCCTCAATATGCACTGCCGTCATCTCGTCAGGCCATATTGACTACTCAGGATAATGAAACCTTGCTGTCTCTGATGAACGGACAACCTCTGCAGTCAGCTGATACGATCACTTATAAGAAACCCATATTTCTATTTGGTGATGCGATTGATAGAAGCTCTCAACCCAAGCAGCATATGGAGCCAAGAATTTCTTATCAGAAAGATAGAACTATTTTGATACCCGAGATTTCTCGCAGTCTTCCGTTGTCCCGGTATGCTCATACTAGTTATCCGAGGAAGATGGAGTGGAACCTTACTCCTTTCCAGGATGCTCGTCCAGGAAAAATTTATGTAAAGAAAGGACCAAACAACAAAGATATGTTCTTTAGTAACTCAGAGCGATTCAATGTTTTGCTCAGAGGTCTGCAACCAGGTTGCACTCCCCCAGAGAATTCTTCCTTGATGATCCCTGTAAGAATTCCCCTATTTGCAAATGAGTTTGCACATGTTGAAGGGAGATATCCTGATCAGGATATCCGATTGACTGGTCTGGTGAACCCAGATTATAGAAGATGGAACTGTATAGCAAATTGGATTTTGACTAAGTTTGAAGATAAACTTCATCACATCAATTTGTATGAAGCGATATATTCCACTGTTTACGGCTTTGCTCCCAACCCACACCTGTTCCTGGCCCTGGCAGAGAGATACAACTACAGGACAGGGACTTTCATGACTCCCTGTGGAGAAATTGGACTTGCTCTGCATGAGATGCAGTTTCTCTCTTGTCTACCAATGGGTGACAACCCATATGAAGAATATGTTCCAACTAACGATGAGTTGGACAGGCTCCGAAAAGAGAATCCGGCTATGATAGCAGCTTTTGAAGAATTGTTATGTCATTATAATGTCTGCACTTTATTTTATAAAAGCGGTACATCTGGTACCTGCTATTTGTCGAAGTGGCTGGCCTACCTATTCCTCAAACATATTATAGAGAAGAAAGCCAAGGAAAATGATAAATGTAATCCTGACTTCTTCCACCCTTTGAACAGCGCTGATGTAGTAAATTTGAAGAGAGAAACTGGAGATGAGGATATTAAGATTGAAGACAATCATCAATGTCCTCCCTTGAAGAAAGGAGATACTCTGGAGAGTTATCTGAATCTGGGGTACAGATTTATGTCAAAGGAAGCCCAATTAGCAGGTTTCCTTGCATATTGGCTCCGTCGATTTGTCATTCCAGGTTCCAGTGCAGTTGACCGTTTTCATCGCGGTGTTCTCTTTGCTGCGGTCCGACTAGTCTTTGGCTACAAGATGGACCTTTTATCGGCTATGACTTGCAAAATAAATGCCAGTCTCCGCCTTTATGTTGAGTCAATGTTGAAGAATAAAGGTGAGAAAAACTAGTTTCCTCGGCTTGAACTGCCGTACACATATTTGTTCGGATGGTTGCTTTTGCATCACCCGTCCTTGATGGACCCTGACATGGGGCCAGTTGGTGGTAACTTTTTGCGTAAATTCTCCAAAGGCAATTGGAAGTATACCACATTAACGGATTGCAGGCTAACTCTGAATATCGACGAAGGATGGGTCTTTTTCTGTACCCCTCCTCCAGATGGTTATGACCAGATGCGCCTCAATATGACTGATTCAAATATGCACCCTTTGAGCCGTACTACTTTTGATTGGTTAAAGATGATTCGACCAGCTCATTTAGTTTATCGATTTGAGGAAGAATGCTATTTAGAACCATATCTTCCCAGTCGTTTTGCTCGATAATTTGGATATGACCAATTCCATGTTGGGAATGCTTTCACAAGTCTTCAAGGAAGAGGCTTTTTGATAGACGGGACTAGGGCTTGGGCTTATTATAATGCTCGAGATACAAAAGTAATGTTCTCGATGCCATCGAACAGCACTCAAGGTCCTCGTATGCTATACACATATTCACAATTTTACACATCTGCGAATACTTTTGCTGAGAATTTTAATCTTGCCGATAGCTTTGCATCTGCCACCCGACTGAAGAAAGGAAAGAAGGTTATGTCGATACTAGGGAATGAAGAGGTACATAAGCCAATGGATCCACTTATAGAAGTTTCGAGGAATATTATATTCCCTGAAGAAGTTAATGCGCCACTGCGCATCTCTTTAAAATTTGTCAAGTCTCCCCTTAAGGAGAAGAAAAGAAAAGGGGAAGAACCTCTTGCTCCTGCTGCCAAAAAGAAACTTGTTTTAGAATCTGCCGAAAGGGTTACTACCAGGTCACAATCCCGGCAGAAATCTGATTCAACCCAAGAAGAAGTCACAACTCCCACTTCTGTTCAACGACAAGAGATCGTGAATGTAGAGAGCCCTCCTAGACCTCTTCACAGAAAGAAGTTGGCTCTTAGAAGAAAGAAACCTTTTACTGCTTCAAGACCTATTCTTTCTTCAGAAATGACCAGTGCTGCTGCTGGAATCACAATTGGATCACCCACACCTGCCCCAGAGCAGAGAATTGATATCACTGAGACAAGAGCGGAGATTAGTTGTGACCAAGAGGTTGTAGAATCTCAGCCTCATGCTGTAGAAGAAACTGTTCAGACTCTTATCTCTCTCGAGACCCGTCGTGAAGAGGAAGATCAGGAAATGATCGCAGCATTGGAGGGTTGCGATTATGGTGATCATGAAGCTACTGCCTCTGCTCTCGCAGCATTACCATCAAGTGAAGACGAAGAAGAAGAGGAGAGTTCTTCTTCTGAAGAAGGTGATAATGAAGCAGCTGCTGATGATGCAGCAAATCCTGACCAAATTCCCGAAGAAATGGCTCTTGAAGTGGCCGATAATCCTTCAAATCTGGAGAAGGATACAGAAGAGGTGACTACTGAAGCTGTTGAAACGACACCGAATCCTCCAAAGAATATTGAAGAAGTGGCTCATATTGCTGACACTTCAAATGTACCAAGATCTCCCATGGAGACGGAAAGAGAAGGAGCAGCTCTGGAAGAGCCTACCACTATTACTCCTCAAGGTATAGAATGCCCTTTAATAATCTTATATGCATAGTTTAATAACTGACATCTTTTGTCTTTGTGTTCACAGAACTTGGATCTTCATCAGCTCATGCTGCTTGCATGGATATTGTGATGATGACACCTGTAGGCAGTCAGCATTTGACCTGTGGTTCGGATGCGGGTAGTAGTCAGGCAGTGATGCCTGAGACTACTGCTGCAAGTGTAGAAGTAATTCCAGCAGCTGATAAACCTGTCACTGGTAAGGCTGCTTTTATCTCTTTTGATTTCTTGATCCTTGTTAGCATGAGATAATCGAATTCTTTTGTTTTGCAGAGGAACCAAAAGAAAGCTCCTATTCACCAGCAGCCCCTTTGTTCAAGGAACCTTCTGTTCGAGTGCCAGAAGTAGATCCTTCTGCACCGTCGTCATCGTCGGGAGTAGCTGCGACTCCTGGTATTGTAGCGGCGAATCAGCATATCATTGACACCTTCACCAGGTGCTTCTTTGATTCACTAGGGCCTCTGGTCAACAGAGTGATGGAGAAAGAAGGCTTCGATATAATCAGAACTCCCACTTCCTTCCTGATAAAAGCTATCCGTGCTCAAGGCGACGTGGGTCAGGCCACTTTCTTTGAGCATATTTTGGATGAGCTAGAAGCTGTCACCAAAAGCTACAGAGAGCTAAATCAAGGAAATGCTGAGTCTTTGATACAGGCCGAGTTCGAGAAGATGTCCCAAGAAGCTGCCCTTGAAAGAGTAAAACTCCAAACTTTTCTGGACTCTTTCACTGCTCGGTCTGCTGAATATAACTCCAAAGTAGAGGCTGTATCCTCTGTTACTGGGAGCAGGGAGAAGAAGATCAATGACTTGAGGACAGAGATCACCCGTCTTCAGCAAGAGCTTGAAACTGAAGTGGCTGCATATCATGCTGATACTCAACAACTTGACGTCTTGACTCAGGAGAGAGATGAGTACACCGCAGCTCACCATGTTGAGTTAACTCGCCGATTGGTGTCTATGCCAACTTCTGATGAGGCCACCATGATGGAAGAAGCTAAGAGACGGGTGACAGATTCCCGTGAAGAAAGGCTGCAAGCTCTGAGGCAGCAAATTGCTAACTTGATTCGACCACCAGTCTAAAAAGACTGTTTGTATCTTGCTTTCTTTTATTTTGGAGGTATGAAAACTTTTGCTTGTAATGCCTTTCTATCTTGATTCAATAAAAAGACGTTTTGTTATGGGACTATTATTTGTTGCATATCTTATTCAGATATAAATAATAGCGATAGAAAATATATTCAGAGGTACAGGACATGATATATTTCATGATTCGAAAAACAATGATATTCATTATATCTGCTCAGAGGTAATGTGGACATGGCAGGATATAATTGGTTGAATATGATTATTTCAATGAACGAAATAAATCGTCGAATGAACGGGTAAACCGTCGAATGAACGAGATGAATCGTCAAAAGAACGAAATGAATCGTCGAAGAACGAAATTAATCGTCGAAAGAACGAAATGAATCGTCGAAAGAACGAAATTAATCGTCAAATGAATGAAATGAATCGTCGAAAGAACGAAATAAATCGTCAAAAGAACGAAATTAATCGTCAAATGAACGAAATGAATCATCGAATGAACGAAATGAATCATCGAAAGAACGAAATAAATCGTCAAATGATTATAATGAATGGATGAGCCATCAGATGATTTTGTATAGGATGTTCATTTAGAAGATATAGTCAATCGATGAATTTGACCAACGCTGGTGTCAGAATCCCATGATCTGGAATCAGAAGAATTGGAGCGCTCATCACTATCAGATTCAGAGACTGCTGGGGATAACACTGGCGGAGAAGCATATCCAAGTCCTTTGTTGGTCCTGCTGTAGTACATTTCAGACTTTCCAGATGGAACAACTGTACGAACAGGAGTTCGCCTTCCTTTGCCGAAGTTGAGACCACTTTTGAAGTCGTAGCCCATCTTTCGAAGGATGTCTTTGCATTGCTGACTGTAACGATGGTGCTGAATAGGTGCGCTATCGTTAACTTTGCTGTCATCCGTATAGCTGAACTTTTGTTCTGGTCCTTTACTAAAAAGTATTGGACTCTCGCCTTTCTTTCGAGAAGGAACAATAAAGCAGGACTTCTCTGGCCGATCATTTGAGACTTCCGTCTGAAGAGCTTGTACAACTCCCATTGTGAATGTTTGGAAGCTATCTAATATTTCCAGATAATACTTAGTATAGTGGATAACATCAGTATACTCGAAAGGAAATACATCTTCATTGATATACACAGTGGTATTTACAACAGGATCTTTAGCCTTAGCAGACTTGGTCAGATCGATTACAAGAGGGGGAGAGGAAGAACGTGAAGGAAGATTAGACTTATTACGACGGAGGTCGATAACAAGCGGCTCAGAGGAGGTGAGCTCCCTATTTTTCTTGTCTTTGATAACAAGTGGCTCGGAGGAAGTAAGCTGCTTTTTGATCTTGTTACGACGTAAATCGATAACAAGAGGCTCAGAGGAGGTGAGCTCCCTTTGACCATCGTCAGTTGGCTGCTTCTGAATTGGCAAGTGAATAGCCAATGGTTTAGATGATTGAGGATGAAAAACCCGCCCCTTAACAGGTATGATGAGGGTTTCACTGGGGGTCACTTCTTGATCTTCTTCTGTATCGAGAGACAGAACAATCTTCATGAATTCTTCTTTATACATGCGAGAGTCATTACAATATGCCTCAACTCCTTTGAAGGGATGGAGATCAGCCACCTCCTTGTGGACTTCTCCATTGTCATCAACGTATTTAAAACATTGATGAAGAGTGGAAGGAACGATGTTATGTTCATGCAGGAATGGCCTCCCCAGAATAGCATTGTATGAGCAGCCATGGTTGTCGATGATATAAAAGGTAACCTTAGTGCGCAGATTGCCTATTTGAAGTTTTAGGCGAATCTTGCCCAAAGGTTCACTTTTACCTTGGTTGAATCCCAGGATGGTGGTGATGGTAACAGAAAGACTATGCACCGGTATTTTCAGTGCATCTAGCATAGTCTTCGTCATAATGCTGAGAGCGGATCCCGGATCAATCAGTAGACGATCAACCTTCATAGAATCGATATAGCCTGTAAAATATAAGGGACGGTCATGTCGATTATCTTCTAGCAGCATATCGTCCTACGTAAAAGTAATATTTGGCATCAAGTCCAGAACACTGTGGCAATGTAGGCAAGAAACTGGCTCTGCTTCCGGCTTCTTGAGGAGAGTTAAGCAGGTTTCTGCTTCCATCAGGGCTTCGCTTAGAGTTTCCCGAGTCTCTCTGGAAAGACGCAGGAGCTCAAAGATTGACAATCTGGCCGGTGTATTGGCTAGTTGAGCCAAAATGTCAAAATTGTAAGGCTTTTCAAGTCCTGTGGGCGATGACTTCTTCAGAGGTTTGTCGAAGCGGACTTGTTGCTTGCCCTTGTCTACTGCAGTAGGTTTGGGAGGAATAGACACTACCACTGGTGCAGATGCAGAAGGATCCTCCTTAGTAGAAGCAGGTTGTGCTGGAGCAGACTCCGAAGAAGACTCTGGAGCTTCAGGGACTTCCCGTTGATATGTTTTTCCTGATCTGGTACCGATCAAGATCTTTTCTTCGTTTGTAGGGTCGAAGGACACCATGTTGCAAGTCTTTATCTCGCCTTTGAAACGATCTTTCTTCTTGGAAGATGAGACTTCAAACTCAGAAGCGAGATCAGGATGGATCCACATAATTTCACCATTATCAAGAAATAATGGAACAAGGCCTTCATTCTGAGAAGGAGGAAGATTCTCAATCTCAAGAGTAGCTTTGGGGATTGGAATGACGCCGTCTTGCACCATCAGAGGAGGAAAGTCTCCGAATTGAACTGAGACCATGTTTGCAGTCACAGTCTTCTCGTCTTGTTGAAGAGTGACAACACCAGCGTTGACTAGCTCTTGGATCTTGCCTTTGAGCACGTAGCATGCTCGAGTAGGATGTCCAACAAACCTGTGGTAGACACAATATTTTGGGTGATCAGTCATACCGACTTCATCAGGCTTCTTTGGATCGGGAAGCTGGATCTTGTTGCTTTTGAGTAGACACTCAAAGATGCTTGCGGTGTCGTTCTCATCGAAGGAGTATTCTACTCTAGGTCGAGGTTCCCTTGATGCAGTTGTGGTAGGAGTAGAAGTAGGAGCAGATGGAGCCACATTGACTGCCAATGATTCCTTTTGAAGATTGATATTCAAAGCGTCTTTACTCTTGCGATTGTTTTGGCGATTGCCACTGCTTGACGCTTGATGATCATCCTGATTAGGGTTAGACATATGAACCCCCAACTGTTTGAACTTGTCGTCGCTAACTTCTGCAGCTTTAGCGTTGACAATAAAAGATGGCCAGTCCTGGAATTGTGTAGAACCAGTCCACATGCTAATGATAGGCAAGAGATTTGCTTTGCAAGTATCAATAGTTATGGAGGCAGGAGTTCCCGGAGGCATCTTTAGAGCTCCTCGACGGAATCTCTCAATGAAACTCTCAGCAGTTTCATTAGGCTTCTGCTTGATCTTGTTAAGGGCTGACATAGTCATGTCATTAATACCCTCATAGAATCTTTCCAGAAAGATTTGTTTGAGGCCAGAGAAAGAAGTAATGCTGCCATCTGGCAAACTTCTATACCAGTCGTATGCTACGCCTGCTAAACAGCCGACGAACATCCTGGTAAGAAGAGCGTCATTGGGTTAAAGTTGAACGGTCATAACCTCGAAGTGATTGATGAATTGACTTGGCGAGGTACTGCCGTCGAATTGCGTGATTGTAGGGATCTTGTATTTTAGAGGAAATGGAACTTCTTTCCATTCAATTGGATAGGGTTGTTTGATCCCTAGTCTCTGCAGATTGTCTTTCTCTTTGAATGCCTCAAATTGAGATCGCAGAATCTTGACTGCTTCATTGGCATCCTCGGATGATGAAGGAGCAGGTTGAGATAGAGTAAGAGGAGGAGGAACAGCATTATATGCACTACCCCCAGCACCTGATTGGCTTGGTGTAGGTTGAGCTTGCATAGGAGGTATTTGAGGAGAGACTACCCCCAATCCTGTATTGACTGGTATCGATGACGCTATGATCTCAGGATTTGCAACTGGTGCAGCTGGAGGTGCAGCATGCTGAGTTGCCATGATGGAATGCATACTGGCGACCATTTCAGCCATGGTCTTCAGCTTGTCTTCTAGAGCCGCTATCCGCTGATCTTGATTGGATGAACTGGAAGCGTCTGGATCATCAGTAACAGCATAAGCTGTCACTTCTCTGGGTATGGTAGAGGACATGGTTTGATCAGAACTCTCGCTGTATGCATCATAATCGGAGAGAAATCCGCCTTCCGGATGAGAAGTCGAAAGAGGACTAGAAGGAAGAAGATTCCTTTGACCGATTGTTTCTCGGCTTCGGGATCGAGTATGTCGAAATACTCCTTCAGGGGATTCTTGGAGTAGATCAAGATACCGTTGACTTGGACGACGAGACTTGCCGTGTTTGCAACGTTTCTTGCTTCCGGTGTCTCGGGATGCCATATTGACAGAAGCGTACAGTAGCTCGTCTTCTGACATCGGTTCTGATTTGACAAAGTTCAGACGGTCGAAGACAGACCGCTTTGTTGTTTGGCAACAACATTGGATGATGACTTTGTGGTTACAGTGATGATGATCAGGTGTCTGAACTGTAGATGCCGGAACTTTGTCCCGCCTTTGTCTGAGATGTTCCCGAAGATCAGGAACCATTGTGAGACGAGAAGAAGTAGGAGGAATGTATTCCTTGACAATATTTGGAACATGATTTTTGTTCTTCAAATGTCTTGTTCCTTGAGTGTACAGGGAAGTGCTCACTTCATTAGCATAAGTGTCAGGATTTCTGACTCTGGAAATTTGCTTCTGATGTTGTTTGACCTTCGGCATCGGTTGTTTGCGTTTTGCCGAAGTTGGTCTGTTGAGGTAGACTCTTAAATCAGCAAATTCACCCGCCGGGGTTTCTATTTGTGACACTTGCAGCTTTCCTCGTCTTGAGCGAGAAATCTTGAGAGTAGGAAGATCTTGGAATTCTGCTACCGGAGTAGGCAGAATACCTCTTTGATCAGTACTATTCTTCTTAGGACGAAGGGAAGAAGAATCCTTGTCTAAGAGAATTGCACTGACAGGTGCCGGAGCACGTTCAGAGTGATCTTCAACGGTAAAGACCGAAGAAGACTGAGAAAAGGCCAAAGGACCTTTTCCTTTTTGAGATGAAGGGATAGCTAAAGAGCGTTTCCCTCTGTTGACTTCCGAGTCGTGAGACAAAGAAGCTTGAGAAAAGACTAAAGAGTCTTTTCCTTTGTTTGATGGGGCAAGGGGAATAGCCAAAAGACTACCCCCAGTGGGTTGCGCAGAGGCAACAGGGAGTTTGTGAGAAGAAGAGAGACTAGCTAAAGAGCTATCTCTCTTGGATTGTGCACACACAGATTGCGCATAAGGAGTTCTTGCTATGGAGTTCTTGTGCTGAACTTTAGTTGCTGGTTCTTTGGACTGCGCAGGGTGAATGGCAGCCAATTGCGCAAGGGGCAGAGGAGCCTTGCTCTTGGACAGAACAGAATATGAGATATTCTGTTTATTGATAGCAGTGGATTGCGCAGGAGGCAGAGGAATGCCTTGCGCAACAGAAGACTGTGCACTAGTCTTGGCAGTAAAGACTGCAGACTGTGCAGCATTCTCAGCAGCAGGAGAAATGGACTGCGCAGCAGACTGCGCAGCAGATTTGGTAACCCAGACCTTGCGCACTTTGCTTGTGGCAGGAATGGATTTCGAATTGATCATGTCTTCGTAAGCAGTCTGGTTGACCTTAACAACCAGAGTCTTCTGCGTCTTTCCGATAGACGCAACGTCACATTGAGTTGTCACCTTCTCGTTGGAGGAGAAAGTCTTCCCCAGCTGAGTCGCCATTTTGTTTGCAAAAACAAAAGGATGTTGATACAAACTTTTTATTGTAAAGGAAAGATTACAATTTGAATTCTGGGAAAGTACAACTGTAGGAATCCAATCTAGAAGACGATTGCTTTATCCCTTGGACGATGTGAACTGTTGAAGACGAACGCTTTTGAAGATGACTGAAGACGAAATCTCTTGATGGAACGAAGGCAAGAAGCCTCTGATGAACTGAAGGCGAAGAGCCTCGGAAGAACGCAGCAGCACTTTAGCAAGAACTCCTGGATTCTCTGAAGAGAATAATCTCTCTGTGGGTGATCTGATATGTATGTAGTCCTCCCTTGAAATGAATTTTGAAACTCTATTTATAGAGTTCTGGAAATAACTGTTTTACAGTTATTCTGAATTGCGCAGGGTGGATTGCGCAGCTTCTGGTTTGCGCAGGGTGAGACTGCGCAGGCAGTTATTCGATCGTGGGCCACCTGTCTTGGACACTTGGCAGAGCTTGATTGAAATGCGCATGGTCGTGCACAAGCAGTTACCACGTTCTGAGAAATTGATGGCATGAAGGCCACATATGCATTTGGCAGTTATTTTGATAGACTGCGCAAGAATTGGACTGCGCAGGATCTGGATTGCGCATGACCTGGGTTGTGCATGATCTGGATTGCGCAAATATAGACTGCGCAGGAAGTAGATTGCGCACTGGCTGGACAGCTGTCCTCGAGCACTGTGCTGTACAGAGAAACGAACGGTTTCCTCGTCTTTTGCGCCTGTCAGTTGTCAGAGATTTGATTTTGTGTCAGGTAATGATGATCTTGTCCACGTAAGCTATGCGCAATCGGGGTATGCGCAATAGGGCTTGCGCAATCTGATGTCTGCGCAATCGGATGTCTGCGCAGTTTGATTGAATGATGCATATCTTGATCATTTGTCTTGATTGATGGATGCAACTTGATTTCTTAGGACCTACACTCAAGTGCGCCACCACTACCAACCACAGGAGGAGGGCGAGTTTTTGCCACGATCACGGAGGGTGCGGCGACACCACAAGGAGCTAATAGTGGAAATTTTCAGTAGAGATTTTGCAGTTATAGCATAGATAGATCTATATTTTTAAATTGAATTGTTTAAACTGAATTTCTGTCATTTTTAGATTTTTTTCATTCTAATAGATCGCGGTTCTAAATTTCGAGGACGAAATTTATTTAAGGGGGGTAGAGTTGTCAACCCCTTGACCAATTTTACCCTCTCAATTTTTTTTTGTTATTTTTATGATTTAATTGTCACACACTTTTGTTATGTGTTGCATTGGTATTATTTAAATACTATTAAAGGGTTCATAGAGTGATAAAGATTTTGACAAGGGTCCAAAAGCAAAAGTTCTATTTTCAAATTTAAACAGTTGGCCGACCCTGTGTACATGTTGATCTCCGATTTTTGGTGATAAAACCCAGGAGTTTTAAACAAAGATTCTCCCTCTATCCAATCTTCCCTTCATCAAATCCGAAATTCTCCTATATATATGGGAGAATCAGCAACCTCTTTCTCTCCGATCAAACCCTAAAACTCCCTCTGCCGCCCCTGTCCTTGAGACCAACTTCCAGCAGCTGAAGGATAGAGAGCACTCGAACTCCTTAGAAACAGGTAATCTTTTACCCCTCGAATCAATTTCTGATTTGTAGTTTTGGCCAATGGATGATTGTTTCTGCTAGGTTGTAGCCTAAGTATTTGTTTTTAATCCTGAAAAGAAGGCAAGGTTAGAGAAGGGAATAAACAGTAGACCAAGTTAGGATTCAGGTGGGAGGCCTGTACCTAGAACATCTAGGTGTGTATTGTACCCCTTTATACAGTTGTGAGTCCCTTAAAATCCAATGAATGACAACATTAGACCATAGACATCTGTGCCTACCATTGTGTATATAGGTGTGTATGGGACTGCATCACAAGAGAAGGGGATTAACACCAGTACCAGTGATGTGTGGCTCCCCAGGAAATAGGGGATTTCAGTTTGTATCCCTATGAGTACTTGTGCAGGAGGCAAAGACAGGTAGTACTCCTATAGGTGTACAGATAGGGACGAGAAGAGTAGTGATATACCCGACCCAAGTCCTTGGAGTAGAGTTTTTTTGATCTTATTGTTGTTACATGTTGCTAGGCAATATGAACGAATAAAACCACTACCTCAAGATGGATGGTGAGTGTCACGACCCGATCCCAACTATTTGGGTCTAGTCGGATCATGCCCAGCCTGTGTCGTTGATGAGACGGCGGCAGTAAGCTGTTCAGTAGCAGGCAACCACACAACAACCAGATACATTTGTCACAACTATTATTTCGGAATTGAAATTTTGTTAAATAAAATATTCAGAATACATCTGGAAATGAAAATGCAGAAATAATACAAACTCCAAAACAAAAATGCTGGAAAGGAAAACTAGCAATCTGGTTCCGTCGCCTCAGGATCAGCGTCCTCCGGAGACGGCTCCGGTACGGTCACAGGGTATAGGACCGGATCATAATAGCTATTAAAGAATAGCTCGTCATCCTCAGTGTTACCTAAAATGTTGTCTCCAGTCAGGAGGGAGCAAAGTATAATCCATGCTAAATTTAAAACAGTTAATTAAGAAATTGAATCATGCAGTTCTAAACAAATTTGAAACATGTTTGTTACAGTAGAAATCAGTGATTTGAATAGGTAACGACATATGACCGGCTTGGGTTTGTTACAGTAATGGATATGGGGGTTTTGTTACAGTATGGTCATAATCGTTACGCTACTCCCCAGTCCCCGATAGTTACAGTACAGTACTCAGTGTGAGTTTCGTGTTTGAGTCGTGGTTTAGACATGCATTAAGACGATTAAATAAATAACTGGAAAAATTCACACAAACTATACTTGCCTTGTATTAAAGTTGACTGGAAAGACTGTTCGGTACCGAGGGTGACGTCAGAAACGACTTCGAGTTCCTACAGTTGAGAACTCGGTTTAGAATCCTGAATAACCAGACTAAGTGTGCTAGTTGCAATCTCTAGTATACATATTCTAGTCAGATTTTAAGTTGTATTTATTTACAGCTAACGATTACGTCGCAACTACGTGCGTTGGTTAACCGGTTAATTGGTTTACTTGGAAAATCACGAGAATCGATTACAATTTGGAAAACTTTGTGTTTTCATAATATGTATATAAAATACAGTTTTCTTTTGGTGACAAACAGTGGGTTAATAACATTTTATTTATTTTAGACTAAACTCGTAATTAAGCCGTAATTTACGTCCTAAACTACGAATATGCAATTAATCCAAAATCCACCCAAATCACATCCACCAGAAAAAAAAAGAAAGTAAGCTACGCTACACAAATACATGGGCACAGCTACTGGTCCTAGGGTGGGCTTATGCCCGATACAAATTTCTTTTACATTAAATAAGAAAATGACTGAATTATTAAATAAAATGCAGAATTTAAATGACTATAATATTTAGCCTAAAATAAAACAATAATTAAAAGAAAACTAGGAGTCTCAGACTCGGTCCATTCCTTAATTTCGGTTTATGCCTCAACGTCCGGTCGGACCGGTGCGTTTGCATTTCGCCGGGGCCCACAGACCAGTACGGTCGTCGCCCGAAAATCAGTTTTGAAATCATTTTCGAAAGCCGGTTTTGAAATCAATAAAAATATAATTTTCGTAAAAATTTGGGCAGCACTTCCTCTATTCCGGGATAAACCCAAAACTGGGAAAGCGCGCCGATAAATACCTGCAAATAGTTTCCAACCCAAATAATCCACCGAAATAACCACCAAATAATTCCCAACCTCACAGAATAATTCCCGAAAAGTCCGGGAATCCATAATCCATCCAATTCACGCCAACCCAGCAAATAAAACACAGCCAATCAAACTAACGCAGCTAATCGGAATATAAAACGCAGCTATCCGGATTCCCAGGAGGGAACCGGGGGACCGATTTCATCATCGACTCGACACGGGAGGGACGAACTACTCTGATTATCAGAAATTACCAGTGTCCGTTGGACGGGGAGCCGCGGGACAACTCGGGAAAACCGGGACAGCGGATCCACGAGGACAGCGGGGCCACGGGGGAGGGCACCGCGGAACAACGGGTCCTGGAAAGTCGGGTCAGGACAGCGCCAGAGCGACGCTCGGGGACAGTACTGGCGGGGGAGCGCCGGCGGAGGAGTCGCCGGAGGGGCTCGGGGCTAGAGCTAGGACAGGGCCGGCTGGGGGTCCGGCGGGCGAGAGGGGGCCGCGCGGGCGGAGGAGGCGACGGCCGGCGTGGGGGTCGCCCGTTCTGGTCGGGCCGGCAGACGCGGCCTGGGGCGCGGGAAACCGGGGAGCGGGGGCGAGCGGGACAGGGGATCGCTGCGGGGCGGCCGAGGTCGGCACAGGCGAGGTGCGCGGGTCTGCGGGTTCGGACGCCGGCGGAAGTTCGGGGAGGGCGCCGGTCAGCGTCGGGCGAGAAGGGGTCGGACGTGGTTTGGAGGTTCCGGAGTTTGGGGGAAAAGAAAAGAGAGAGGGAAGGGGAGAGAGAGGGAGTGATGATGGGGGTGCTGTTGGTGTAGAGAGGAAGGGATTGGGATTGGTGAAGGTGGTAGCTTTGAAGAAGAAAGAGAAATAGATGATGGTAGCTGTGAAGAAGAAATGAGTGGTGGTTTAGAGTGTTTTTTTGTGGTGAGTGGGTGCTGGTGAAAGGTGTGGTAGAGCAAAATTTAGGGGAAAGGATGCTGTACGTGGGGAAGAGTGGGGAGAGTTTGTAGGGGAAAACTAGGAAGAGTTGGGTCGTGGGGAAAACAGGTCCAGGCCGAGTGGGTTGGGATTAGGAGATAGGTTTTAGGAAAAATAATTTTTTATAAATAATAATAGATATATAATCAGAATTAAGAGAAGTAAAAGGAATGGCTTCGGAAACTGGTCCAGGCTCGGGTCAGGTTAGCAACCAAAAAAACCAATTGTTATTTTGAAAATAATTTCGAACTCAATATATATAATAATAATAGCAATAATAATAATAATAATAATAATAATAAAATTACAAAACAAAAACTGGGTTTCACAATCTTCCCTCCTTAGAAAATTTTGTCCTCGAAATTTAAAGTAAGGTAGGAAAGACAAACATGTACGGGTACTGCGCCCGTAACTCAGGTCCAACCATAAGAATTTCCAAGGCAGTCATGGATGAGACGGTTGAGGGAAAAGTTTTTATTTATGACAACATCCATGCAGAAAGAATACAAAAGCGAACCATAGTACACGAGGTTGATCAGACCATCATGCACCGGTCCTGATTAGACAATATGTTAGTGAGTGCACCCAATAAAATATCGTCATGATCAAGCTTGATAAAGAGATAGCTTGCAAAACTAGGCTAACTTCGTCAGCATCAGTCAAGTTTAGAACGAAAAGATAAGAAAAAAAATAAGTGATGGCTCGAATTCTGATCTTCTTCTTACCTCTGACTAGGCTTGCAACTGGTTTCTCTGGCACTGAATGGTTAAGTCCAAACTTGAGCTCTGAATTATCCAAAATGTGACTCGGATCCGAATGTAACGTCTGAGCTGGCCTCAATTTCCAGCTCCGTCAAAACTGATTGTTCCTCTGGTAGGAGAAACTACACCAAAAGCAATTTGGTCTTCCCAAGACCCACCAAATTCCGAGACGCAAAATCTCAAAACATTTTCGAGCGTCTGGATTGACCTCTCTGATTGCTCGTCCCGCGGTACTCCATGAATCCGGTAAATGTGCTTCCCGTACAATGCTGCCCACTTCTTTGGGGATAAACCAACTTGAAGGAAATTAAAGTGTGCTGACTTGGTCAGTCAGTTTATTATAATCCAATTGGTGCCCTTCCCTCCTTAGGAACAAAGCAATCCTTACTCAAAGTTCATGGTTAAATGCTTCTACTTCCACTCAGAATTGTCCAGCTGCTCCGTCAAATTTGTTGTCCTCTTTGCTAATTTCCTCATGTTGACAAATTCACATCAATCCCATACCTGGAATTGTCCTTCTTTATTCCATAACACCAATCAAGGGAAGCATATTCCGATACATCTTATTATCTCCTGAATTTATGGAATACTGCGACTGGTGCATTTCTTTCATCAACTCGTTCCTCCGTTTGTCTGCCGATACGCAAAGTCTCGTACCATTCTTCAGAGTTAGAACCCTCAAGTGTTCCTGCCAACATTTGATCTCTAATCCTACAAAGTGCCTTGTTTTAAAACTACGTCCTCTTGATTTTGTCCCTCAGCCTCGAACTTCATCAATACTGAATCAGCATCCAGCTCCGTCCTTCTATCTCCAGGTAGTATAATCTCCAGTCCAAATTTCTCGATGTCTTCAGCAGGTGCTAGTCCTTGGTTAAGAACTTTGCCATCAGTATCAACCAAGTGCATCAGCGACCACATTAGCCTTACCTGAAAGGTACTGCAGGTTGATGTCGTAATCCTTCCTCTGCTTCAGCCATCTTCTTAGTCTAACATTCAGCCCTTTCTAAGTAAAGACATATTTCAGACTTTGGTAGTCCGTACATATTTTCACTCCCTTTCCATAAAAATCATGCTTCCAAAGCTTCAAAGTAAAGATAATGCAGCAATTCAAATTAGGTGTGGGATGATTCTTCTCATGAGTCTGTAGTTGCCTACATGTGTAAGCGATTACTTTTCCATGTTGTTGAAGAACGCAACCCAGTCCTTTTCCAGAGGCATTAGTGTAAATTGAGAACCCACCGATTCCTGCGGGTAGCGCAAGGATTGGTGTAGTGGTAAGTCTTCTTCAGCTCCTCAATGCCGTCTGGCAAACTTTCGTTCAGATGAACTCTTCATTCTTCCAAGTGAGCTTCGTCCTTGGCTCAGCAATCTTGGCGAAATTCTTCACGAACTTCTGATAGTAGCCAGCCAAGTTCAAGAACTTCCGAATTGAACTTGGGGTATACCACTTTTCAACAACAGCTATCTTCCATCGAAATTTCTTTTCTTGGCAACATGCCCAAAAGTCTACCTTGTCAACAATCCACGTTCAGATAACTTACCAAAAACTTCTTTTTCCTCAAAGTTTCCAAAACTTCCTCAGGTGTTCTTCATGCTCTTCTTCAATCTTCAAATATATCAGAATGTTATCTATGGAGAAGATAAACTGATTCATATACTCATGAAAAATCTCTGTTCATGAAATTCATGAACACAGCAGGAGCATTTGTCAGTCTAACGTCCTGACCAAAGAAAACTACCCATACTTGATGTTTGAATGCCGTCTTGGAAATGTCCTCTTTCCTGACTTTGACTTGATGGTAGTCAAATCTTAAACCAAACTTCGAAACACCCTATCTCCACATAACCAGATCAAACAGATTCTCGATCCGGGCAGAAAGTACTTGTTCTTTAGTGTCGGGTAATCGATGCATATCCGTTGCTCCATCCTTCTGGAGCACCAACAAGATAGGTACTCCCTAAGGTAAGGTTCCACTCTGAATAAATCCTAAAGACTTCATTGGTCCTTCATCTTCTTGGCCACCTTCGGGTTGACTCTGTAACATCCCTTAGAATTTAGGAAAAGAGCCGGGGACTAGATCAGGGTGAATCCTATGTCTAGATCTGGGATAATCCAGGGAGACTATCAGGGAAAACATCTGCCATAAGGGTGTAACTAAAAACTTCTATTCTTGAGGGGAATTACAGCAAAAGCTCTTATGTTGATCTAAGGACATCCTGTTATAATTTCCAAAAGATGATGCTATTCAGCGGTTCTAGGTACTATTCTTCATGGTTCTGACTCTTGTATGAGCAGTCTCCAACTGCTTCCTTTTCCATGAACCTCAAGTATGCATCATGCCTTATTGTAAGAGGCAGGATTTGCTGGATAGAAAGAGGGTCCTTAGGTTGTGGCCTAACAGGTGTTGCTGGTTATGAGTTCTGGTTTGATAAACATATAAGGGCAGTCCTTTACCCGATGTTCAGCAGATCCACATGCCAAACATTGTCCCAATCTCTTGTGGCAACTAACGGCCTGATGACCAGGCCTCTTGCATTAGTCACAAGCCCATAGCTTCTTACGACAAGGCTGCCGGAAAGTAGAATACTCGATGGGACCCAATTATCTTCTAGATTCAGGGGTATCCTTCCTAGGGCAAAAGTTCAGCTCTAACTTGGTTGGGGGATAACCAAGGCTACAACAAGACGTTCTTCATGTCTTCTCTCGCGATATTCTTCTGTTCCTGCTGGGCTTCATCTTGAACTTTCTGGAACTCCATGATTTCTTGAAATAGGACAACCATTGGAAAATGATTGCTGGTACTGGTGGGGAAACAAAATGAATAATCCACCAGGGGATTGAAATTCAGTTGAGATGAGGTAGGATTTGCCAGTGTAGGAAAAACTTCACTGGATGCATTATGCGAACAGTCAAACAGCCATGAGGGGAAAGACCCTGGGCTGGGTTGAGGAGATGGGGTAGGATTCAGAGATGACACCTTATCGCTAGCAGGATTGGTCAACGGTCATTCTCTGGAAGGCTTAGGACGCATACATAAGCAAGGTAGCCTACCGGTCTATAATCAAGCAAAAATATTTATTTGTATATAAATCGGACCTATGTCGTGACAAATCAATGTTCTAGTGTTCTAATTGTTTCTAGATAGGTTTTCCTAAGTTGTTGTTGTACGACCTGCATGGGCCACCACTGAAAACATGTCACGACCCGATCCCAACTATTTGGGTCTAGTCGGATCATGCCCAGCCTGCGCCGTTGATGAGACGGCGGCAGTAAGCTGTTCAGTAGCAGGCAACCACACAACAACCAGATACATTTGTCACAACTATTATTTCGGAATTGAAATTTTGTTAAATAAAATATTCAGAATACATCTGGAAATGAAAATGCAGAAATAATACAAACTCCAAAACAAAAATGCTGGAAAGGAAAACTAGCAATCTGGTTCCGTCGCCTCAGGATCAGCGTCCTCCGGAGACGGCTCCGGTACGGTCACAGGGTATAGGACCGGATCATAATAGCTATTAAAGAATAGCTCGTCATCCTCAGTGTTACCTAAAATGTTGTCTCCAGTCAGGAGGGAGCAAAGTATAATCCATGCTAAATTTAAAACAGTTAATTAAGAAATTGAATCATGCAGTTCTAAACAAATTTGAAACATGTTTGTTACAGTAGAAATCAGTGATTTGAATAGGTAACGACATATGACCGGCTTGGGTTTGTTATAGTAATGGATATGGGGGTTTTGTTACAGTATGGTCATAATCGTTACGCTACTCCCCAGTCCCCGATAGTTACAGTACAGTACTCAGTGTGAGTTTCGTGTTTGAGTCGTGGTTTAGACATGCATTAAGATGATTAAATAAATAACTGGAAAAATTCACACAAACTATACTTGCCTTGTATTAAAGTTGACTGGAAAGACTGTTCGGTACCGAGGGTGACGTCAGAAACGACTTCGAGTTCCTACAGTTGAGAACTCGGTTTAGAATCCTGAATAACCAGACTAAGTGTGCTAGTTGCAATCTCTAGTATACATATTCTAGTCAGATTTTAAGTTGTATTTATTTACAGCTAACGATTACGTCGCAACTACGTGCGTTGGTTAACCGGTTAATTGGTTTACTTGGAAAATCACGAGAATCGATTACAATTTGGAAAACTTTGTGTTTTCATAATATGTATATAAAATACAGTTTTCTTTTGGTGACAAACAGTGGGTTAATAACATTTTATTTATTTTAGACTAAACTCGTAATTAAGCCGTAATTTACGTCCTAAACTACGAATATGCAATTAATCCAAAATCCACCCAAATCACATCCACCAGAAAAGAAAAGAAAGTAAGCTACGCTACACAAATACATGGGCACAGCTACTGGTCCTAGGGTGGGCTTATGCCCGATACAAATTTCTTTTACATTAAATAAGAAAATGACTGAATTATTAAATAAAATGCAGAATTTAAATGACTATAATATTTAGCCTAAAATAAAACAATAATTAAAAGAAAACTAGGAGTCTCAGACTCGGTCCATTCCTCAATTTCGGTTTATGCCTCAACGTCCGGTCGGACCGGTGCGTTTGTATTTCGCCGGGGCCCACAGACCAGTACGGTCGTCGCCCGAAAATCAGTTTTGAAATCATTTTTGAAAGCCAGTTTTGAAATCAATAAAAATATAATTTTCGTAAAAATTTGGGCAGCACTTCCTCTATTCCGGGATAAACCCAAAACTGGGAAAGCGCGCCGATAAATACCTGCAAATAGTTTCCAACCCAAATAATCCACCGAAATAACCACCAAATAATTCCCAACCTCACAGAATAATTCCCGAAAAGTCCGAAAATCCATAATCCATCCAATTCACGCCAACCCAGCAAATAAAACACAGCCAATCAAACTAACGCAGCTAATCGGAATATAAAACGCAGCTATCCGGATTCCCAGGAGGGAACCGGGGGACCGATTTCATCATCGACTCGACACGGGAGGGACGAACTACTCTGATTATCAGAAATTACCAGTGTCCGTTGGACGGGGAGCCGCGGGACAACTCGGGAAAACCGGGACAGCGGATCCACGAGGACAGCGGGGCCACGGGGGAGGGCACCGCGGAACAACGGGTCCTGGAAAGTCGGGTCAGGACAGCGCCAGAGCGACGCTCGGGGACAGTACTGGCGGGGGAGCGCCGGTGGAGGAGTCGCCGGAGGGGCTCGGGGCTGGAGCTAGGGCAGGGCCGGCTGGGGGTCCGGCGGGCGAGAGGGGGCCGCGCGGGCGGAGGAGGCGACGGCCGGCGTGGGGGTCGCCCGTTCTGGTCGGGCCGGCAGACGCGGCCTGGGGCGCGGGAAACCGGGGAGCGGGGGCGAGCGGGACAGGGGATCGCTGCGGGGCGGCCGAGGTCGGCACAGGCGAGGTACGCGGGTCTGCGGGTTCGGACGCCGGCGGAAGTTCGGGGAGGGCGCCGGTCAGCGTCGGGCGAGAAGGGGTCAGATGTGGTTTGGAGGTTCCGGAGTTTGGGGGAAAAGGAAAGAGAGAGGGAAGGGGAGAGAGAGGGAGTGATGATGGGGGTGCTGTTGGTGTAGAGAGGAAGGGATTGGGATTGGTGAAGGTGGTAGCTTTGAAGAAGAAAGAGAAATAGATGATGGTAGCTGTGAAGAAGAAATGAGTGGTGGTTTAGAGTGTTTTTTGTGGTGAGTGGGTGCTGGTGAAAGGTGTGGTAGAGCAAAATTTAGGGGAAAGGATGCTGTACGTGGGGAAGAGTGGGGAGAGTTTGTAGGGGAAAACTAGGAAGAGTTGGGTCGTGGGGAAAACAGGTCCAGGCCGAGTGGGTTGGGATTAGGAGATAGGTTTTAGGAAAAATAATTTTTTATAAATAATAATAGATATATAATCAGAATTAGGAGAAGTAAAAGGAATGGTTTCGGAAACTGGTCCAGGCTCGGGTCAGGTTAGCAACCAAAAAAACCAATTGTTATTTTGAAAATAATTTCGAACTCAATATATATAATAATAATAGCAATAATAATAATAATAATAATAATAATAATAATAATAAAATTACAAAACAAAAACTGGGTTTCACAGTGAGTCATTTACAATTTTTGTTACAGGCATAGGTATAGTGTCCATGTTGCTTTGTTCAGTGGATATAGGTGTGAGTACCTGTCAATTGTGTAGGTATTCATATCTGTACAAAGATGACAACAGGTAGCTAGTCATGTTGGTGTGTCTGCACTCAAGGCTAGAGGATATTTCAATGGGAAAGGATGTAGGGGTAGACTGATAGCAAATTCTTTAGACCTTTCCTTTGTTATCCAGGAGATTGATTCATGAACCTCCTTGTAAACCATTGGGTATTGGCATGATACTACCATATGTAATGTTAGCAAGTGAACTCCCCTGCATCCATTAGCAACTGTTAAAGGGAGTAGTCCTTGTATTTCATCAAGGATATTGACAAGAACTTAGATGTGATATGCAGGGGATTTGACCACCCCTGTATCAAGGTTCCTGCATATAGGCAACCTAATAGGTCTTCCCATCAGTGAAAATTTATGCAAGGCAAAACCTGCATTACCATGGACAGGTTGAAAAATTAGTAACAACAGTCTATGATAGGATGAGTAAGAACCATTATATTCCTGAGTACCATATAGGTTCAGTCCTATAAGTAGCATTTAGATTTCCATCTTTTATGATCTCATTAGACAATTCTTTTCCATTGATTTGTCTTGCCTAGATCAATGCACATAGGTTTCAGTTGTAACTGAATATCATATATTTTATTGTATAGGTCAAATGAAAATCTTTAGTGGGAGTGGGACAACTACAATAAGGAATTCTTTTGGACGTGGGATTCATGGTTTAGAAAGGATAAAAGTCTCTAACTACCTAGCCCTTGTTTACTTGCCATGCTTTCCTACCCTGCAATTGCTGCGAAACAATAATCTGGACTGTGTTTCTTCACAGATGACATGTCTCCCAACTCTCTCTATGATTTAGTCTGTGTTTGCCTATACTCAAATCTTACATTGGGGTCCATATCTACCAACTGGTTTCTGAAGTTGTACCCATGATGAAGTCCTTCTCTACACGTACTTGCCAATTTCAGATTCTCTGCTCTATCCAATTACTATCTTAAAGTGCACAAGGCTTAACTATAGTGATGTACCTATTTTTTTGTAGATATCAACATGAATAGATTTTTTTATTGTAGCCATTTGTCTCGAAAATTCAGACCAAGCGATGTGGGACTAAAATGAGGTATACAATAATAGTTAAGTGACAGTCTTGACCAGTGAGGGAGATGATTGGTAACACCATGTTTACCTGAGCCTCCAGTTTTTCATTCTGTACACATATTAATTTTTCTTTTTCCTTCTTTTATTTTCTGATAGCATTTTCCCCTTCTCATATGCATCTTTCTGAATGGACGAGGCAATGATGATTTTCTTAAAAATTTGCCAATGGCTTGGACTATGCCTGATATCCTCAGATCAGTTCACAGTCTTAATTCAGACTGACTTGTAGATGCTGCTCTAATCTATATTGTTGGTGAGACAACTTTGATTGCTCAGCTAACGTGTTGGCAACCAGTTGCAGCCATTTGTGTTTGAAATTCAGAGAACTTTTAATTTGTTGATGTGAATAAAACATGAGAAACCACTTGGGACTCCTGTAGGACAGAAATCAGTTTGATAGGAGGGTATACAATCTGAGACTCCATTAGTACAAGACAGGGTCATATGTCATGAAGTGGAGTCCAGGAGACTAGTTGTACTATGCACCCCAATATCAGTTTAGGCATGGACCATAGTTAGAAATGGGTAAACAAGGATGGTGTTTCCTAGATGTCTATAGAACTAAGGAAACCATGATAACTTAGAGTTACCCTAGAGACTTAATACGCAAATAATTAGTACAGTTGTTGTATTTTCACTTATTGACATAATGAACTCTAAAAATAGGATATTTGGACCGAGATACGGACTTGGCCCGTGCCAACAGCTCAGGACCTAAGGCAAGTATACCTTGCCTTTCTACACAGCTTTATTTACATGCACTGTCTTTTTTTATTATTCAGTTTTTCTCATATTATTGATTGTATCTTTCATATCCTGTTTGTATCATTGATTTATAGACCGTGTTCCTAGTTAGCCTTGTGTCTTATCGATCGTGCCTTGATTGAGTCGTGCCTCCGTGTCTTGAACCTTGAGGCTAGCCTGCGAGTCCACGATAGGGACGAGGGTTAGTAGTTATTGGTCCACACCTGCGAGTCCACACTAGGGACGAGGGTGATGCTAGCCTGCGAGTCCACACTAGGGACGAGGGTTAGTAGTAGATGCAAACCTGCGAGTCCACGCTAGGGATAAGCGTTTACAGTATAGGGTTACACCTGCGAGTCCACGCTAGGGGCGAGGGTGATGCTAATCTGCGAGTCCACACTAGGGATGAGGATTAGTAGTTCAAACCTGCGAGTCCACGCTAGGGACGAGGGTTTGAGTATTCGTTTCGGTTATCCGTTGACATCTTGACATGAGTTCTCTAGTCCTTGTTCAGCAGTTTATTGTTCGTGTAGATAGTGTATAGATTCGTGCTTATTCAGTGCTCAGTTTTACTTGTTTATTCTGTATTGTCTCCATGCATAATAAACTGTTAGAAAGGCTCGTTTTTATGTATCTTGCTAGTCCTCTGAGGACCTGATGATCTCTTCAGGTTATCCGAGCTTGAGTTAGGAGCAGACCAGAGGGTTGAGCCAGCATCAGATCGCATCGCTTGCACTTGAGGTGGTCTAGATTAGCAGTTTCATTCAGTTAGTTACTCCATGTATTCTTTTATTTTCCTTCCGTCTATTGGTAGTGGATTTGTGTCCACCGGACGTGACAGTGATTCTCGATATTCAGTTTATTCATTATTATTCAGTTCATGTCTTTTCACTGATCTTGGCTGTGACATAATTATTGCTGTAGATGAGATATAGTTTTTCTGTGATTCTAGATTGCCGTGACTTGAGTATAGACAGCGTACTACCGCCGACACTGCGGCGTAGCACTACACCAAAATAGCTAATTAGGAACACTAGACATATTTTAATCTGGAATGCCTATTTAGTGTGCCTAGGTTTTGGAACGAAACAAAAGCGTGCCAAAATAAAAAAGAGTTCCAAATATAACTTTTTTAATTTTAATAAAAATTATTTATTCTGTAACACATAAAAGCCGTTCCAAATTTGTTCCAAATATTAAAACTTTATCTCACGTGATCCCACGTGACCCTAACAAAGGATTCATTTTTTTTTTCATTGGCACGCATAGGCATACCCGTCCCTCTCTTTTTTTTCTGTGTAATCCTTCTCGACCCTTTTTGGAGGGAATTAAAATCCACGCGCGGGAAAACCCTCAATCTCTGGACATCCTCTTCTCTCCATCCCCAGTGTCAGGATCACGGTGAGTCTCGCCGTCCTCCTCTCCATCGTTGGCCGTTGGGATCACGGTCATCGGGATCACGGCCATCGGGATTACAACATCGGGCCAGAATCGTTGTCGTCTGAATCATTGGCGGGTCTGAAGCGTCGGGTCTCTCCGTTTTCATCTCGCCATCCTTGTACTCTAAGGTATTTGTATGCCCTTATTATTTTCAAACCCTAAACATAATTGAAGGGTTAAAAATCTCGAATCCTTATTCTTATTTTGGTGGAAAAAAATTCTCGAATCCGATCGGCCATCGGGGTCCTCATGTGTTTTATAATAAGGATCTTTACTTCTACTTTTTTGTAGTATTCTGATCTCTTGGTTGCTTTGGTTCAGGTAAAAATTAGATTTTGGAATGAGTTTCTGGTAGGAAACAAGGTTTTGGATCTGGGAAGCACAGGTTTTTTGATCTTTTGGTTGCTTTCATTCGTTATATATATATATTTTCTAATTCTGGTGATTGTTGGTATTAAGCACACTACACCAGGTACGTAGTCGAATACTGCTGGAGGAAATATATAATTTTCAAGAGTTAATTTCTAGGGTTCGAATTTATTTTGTTTATAAGCTTGGCATAAATTCAAAAGAAACTTTTAATTTAAAATGCACACAGACCTTCCTAATTGCAAATATACGATATCAGAAGTGCAAAACTTTTCAAGATTTCCTTAACAATTATAGGAGAATGAGATTACAAAAATGAACATTATGAAAGTATGGCGAGACAAAATTTGAGTTTTCGAGCCATCACTTCTTTTTCTTCCCAAAATGAATCCTCCAATCTGCACTCACTTATAAAAAAATTAAGATTGATCAGCATTAGAACACACCTTTCCTAGTAATTAAATTGATCACCACAGTTAATTCTTCCATGAAAGTAACAAATATATATTCCAAAAATTCACGAATAAACCAAGGAGCTGTTTTGCTGAAGAGCGGAACTTGATTTCTTGAAAAACCTGTATGTATATATATACACATTGAAACATTCAGAAAGACGACAGTTAGTAAACAAATCACTAGTATACATCTGTACATGTTAACTGAATAACTGTACGTCTTTTTTAATCAACTTTGTGAAACTCTAACACCAAAATAGGGAAGGAAAAAAAATTAGTTGGAGTTATTTGTGCTAATCCCATTATATTATGATATTATGTTGTTTTTTACTCACTATGATGCCAATGGGAGTTAGTTATTTTTGTGACTTTTAGTAGTTTTTTAATGTTTCCTATAAAAAATATGTTGGAATAATGGGAAACAAGTTTATTGAAGTATGAATTTTTCATAGAAAAAATGGATTCTGGTGATTATTTGTGTATTTGGAGTTGGAAATGCGTTAGACCGTGTTGTTCTATTGGATTTGGTGTGCTTGCTACTTACTATGATGCCAAACATAAGTTTTTTTTTTCTTCTAATGTTTTCCTGGTATTTTTCTTTTACCAGGAAAGTTGAAAACAAACTTTTACAGTCCGCTATGTTTTTTTAAAGGTTATGGTATGGTGCAGGTATTCTCCCTGTTGGCTGAAAGTGATACAAAGATTGAAGGATTAAGTTTCCATTTCAATTGGGGTCAAGGTTTCCATATGTAAGGGGCACAGGTGAGTACCTATTTATATTGAATATGCTCCCAAATTGGAGTTAATTCATAGTTTCAACAACAATAATGGATCGGATACTTGAATGTTCTCATACCATGATATCTGAGAGAAGCTTGGCTACTAGTATGAGTAGTCGACGACTGATAACCAAGATATTGATTGTACTACAAAATTCTCCTTGAATTTTCTTTGATTGTACTACCTACTACGGGAAATGTTAAATGTCACCAAGTACACTATGTCATAATCTAAATGACATTTCATTTATTCGCAAGTTGCATTAAAACTACTTCATTCCCTTTTTCCCCTCTCCTAATTAGGCAATTGGCTACTATGGCAAATATTGCCCGGTATCATAATCTTTGAGTAAACAAAAGCTATTCCTATTACTTTTTGTCCAAACTTTTGATTTTCCTGGATGGCCTCCAGAATCCTGCAATTTCTTCACTCCAAAGTCACCCAATTTAAAGCTTTCGTATAATCATATCCCAACACAGTATATATAGGACTAATTTCAGTTACAGTTAGTACATTGTCAGAGAATGACCTGCGAGTTTGCTACTATATATATATTAATATCAATATTTGTTGGAAGAATTTGAACAGAAACAAAACATCCAAAAATCAACTTCAAACAGAGATAAAATACATGCCAACATGAAAATATTTCACTTCCAAATACATAAGGATCACTCAATAATGCATATAATTGTTTTTCATTTGTAATGCATGTATAATTTGCATACATAGCTCCCATTCAGTGCATGGTAAGGCCGTATGTGGTTCTACTACAACTCCAATGCATAAGTCTATACTTTGGTAGGGAAAGATTATGTATTCGGCATCTGTTGAGATTTTAGATTAAGAAAAATATATTGTCTAGTGAAATTATATTCTTTCTTAGCTTACAGGATTTGTTGTAAGAGGAAAAATATATTCGTGAATGTGTTTTTCTATTCACATTTGTTCCATGTTATGTCTAATTAAATTCTGTTAGCTTGTACACCTCCTTCATGTTGCCTTGTGTTATCTATGCGTCATTTTAGAAGAACTTCAAAGAGTCTAGGCTTGACCACAAGCATTTCCATGGACTTGATTGAGTACAAGGCAAAGGGACATATGTTCTTTCTCTTATATTGTGATTGCAAAGTTGTTGAAATTATTGTGAAATCCTTGTAAACCTTATTTTGTAGCGGTTTGTTCTCCAGGTAGTTTTTTCCGGTCAGGATTTTCCAATTCATCCTTGTGCACTCCTCGTCTTATTTGTTTGATCTTTATTTTCTCTTCAAGGAGCCAGCCACTGGATTGTCGTGATTGTTGTCTTTTCATGGAGACCTAAGTTGTGTATTCCCAACAAAATCTATATTAGTATGTCAATATCTACACTAGCATGTTGTTCCAAAATGGATATGAATAGACACCAGGAATAGGGAGATGAAGAGTCTTGGGCATCCAATGGAAAGGGATGGCATGCAGTAATGTTTCAGATATGAAGGGGAAAAAAGAAGTGGGGAGCACCGTCAAAGCACTGTATTGAAAAAACCAAATATAACAGAACAATCACCCCAAATGAGGAATCTTAATTCTTGTGTCACGTCAAGTACTGTAATGTACCGAACATCAATAAGCAAAATAACTTTACAAAAAAAAAAGCAATCAAGCATTGATACCTGGCATGATACCTGGTATTTGGTTACCAAACAACTGAACATATTGGCATGATACCTGGCATTTGATTACCAAACAACTTAACATATTCTTACATCAAGTTGAGTGCTTAACCTTCAAGCAATGATACCTGGCATACTAGAGAATCCACATGAGGCTTAAAACTTTTAGGATTATTGTATAAGATATGTAAGTTTCTGAGTTGAGTACAATCTTCAAAAGGTGTAGCTAGCATTGCTTATTTGTGCCATATCATCTTTAGTTGATGTCATAATTAACTTCCCAAATATGGGTTCGTATATATGATAATTAGCATTCATTTGAATCGGTATTCTTAACACAGTAACAAATATGCAAGTAGCAAACCGCAATATAACCAATTTAATTTTTGTCAAGGAGAGGATGATGGTTGAGTAGACTATAGCAATGGTGATTTAGTAAAATCAAACTTATTACAAATATGAATATCTGTAAATATTGAACAGAAGTTCCAGTAAAATGAATGCTTCCAAACATGAATCAGTAGGCAATATTGTGGCCCCTGCCTATTAGATTGGCTAGGAGAAGCATGTCTATATGAATCAGTAGGCAATATAGTGGCCCCTGCCTATTAGATTGGCTAGGAGAAGCATGTCTATATGAATCAGTAGGCAATATGGGGGGATAGATGCAGTGCAGTACTTACTCCAGCAGGGCTTGAACAGGTGGTGAGAGGACTGGCAATGAAAAGTTGGATGCCTTCTGCATCAAGCTTATGACAGTTTTAGTATCCTTGGTGCATTTTATAGTGTTTATAACACCAAGATACATGCCTAATATGGATGGTGCACTTAGCTCCCTCGACACTCTATGTGTCAGATATGTCTGTACATCAGGACACTCTCCTTCTGCTTTTTTCACTAATTTTTCAATATTTGACTTCTTTTGTTTGTCAAATATTGAATTTTTGACACTTATTTTGGTTATGTCGTGTATCCCTAAAATATTCTGGTTTACATATATAACATTCTAATAAAGCATTTTAATTGCTGGCAGATTTTGATATTCTAGGATATCTCAGGAAAGATGTTGAAAGATCAATGCCAAGAAGGGGAGATTCCTAGCAAGTAATGTTTGTCAATTTACGGATGCTCAAGAGAGCCTAGCCAAGAAGGGGAGATTCCTATTAGCAATTTATGGTACCATCCTATGTCCTTTGCCGATTTAACTGATGATGATTCAACCAACTACCTTGCCGATTTAACTGCAGATAACAAAAACCTATGATACATATGTACTTAGCAATGAAGGGATTGTGCAGTCGAATAATAGGAGTCTCCCCTGTACTCGTAGAGTACTAGGCCAAGGCAAGCTTGTGTACAATTGTGTGAGTAGGGCACACCCAGAGGCAGACCCTACTGATGAAGGTGATTGTCTTATAAGATATAGAAGTTTTAGGGGTACAAACCATTACCAGTACGCTAACAAGTAGACGGGTGTTTGTTAGTATCCTGGTACCTCAGATAGAGGTTCTCCTTGATCTGATACATAGCCAAAATGTTTACATGGGTATGAGATTGTTTTTATCTGACGTTGATCTCAAGCTGTTGTATGGAATCTACAAGGCCGCTAGTCATGGGGGCTACAATCTCGAACCCAGAGCATTTAAATCAGCATTTCCCTCTCAGGTAAGAAAAAAAAACTCTTTATCTTTTCATATTGCTTTCTTTTGGAATTTAAAGAGTGATATTAATCCTGATTCCAAAAGCATAAGAACATGTGCTTTTTTCATGATATGTTCAATAGAGTAGATCAAGGAGTTGGAGAATATCGTGTTATCTCAGATGAGGCTGTTTTGAGTGAGGTAGCCATGTCTGGTCTGGTGTGTGTTCTACAATTCATTTCAATGCCAAGATAACATTAGACTTGAACAACAAATACTAGCAATACTTATGGTATTTGGCGGTCGTGTTTGGACAATGTTTCCATTAGGTGACTCGTGTGGAGAAGGCATGAGATGAGAGCTTCTTCCTCACTACAGTACCTTTCTAGACATGAACTTATGGGGGTCTTGAAGATGTAGATAGTTACCTTATTGTGTCTACTTGGACTGATCATCTTGAGCATTTCCTAACATTGTGATGCCAGATATGGCTTTTTGATCTTCTTGTATTTTGCATGAGCTGGCCTTGACTAACATTCGTGTCTAATGCACGAACTCATCATTCAAATTTGACTACAGACATGAAGATTATTTGGATTGATACTCCACAGATTGGCTGGTTACTTGTTGGGGGGATATATGCATGACCAAGAATGCGTAGGGATGCACTCATTAAATTTGGAATCACACTTTCATCCACAGGACCTGGGAGAATGTTAATTTTGTCTTGTGGCAATCATGTAAGTTATTTTCAAACTTGAACTGCATGAAATTTTCCTAATTTTTTGTGCTAAATCTTTTGCTGTCAAATGAAACATCCAGAATTTGTCTGCAACTTTTGGCCATAAATAGAGTGATAGTGCTGATCTGTGCTCAGTATGTTACGCACTATATCATATGCTGATCTTTGCTCAATTCGTTACATATCTACTTTTTATAGCATTTCTGCTGAAAAGTTCTTTTAGCTTTGTGTATCCACTTGAGACTTAGATCAAGCTAAGGAGGAAAATTTTAGCAATATTTTTGATAAACAACAGAGATACCCACTATAGTTGTATCGTCTTATTCTAAGGAAGAAATTTGATAGGATTTGAATAAAGTGCTCAGCTTCTATATGTTAAGAGAAGACAATGGTATAGTTACTTTAAACCCAGATAAGAGGATACCTCTGATGTTTACAACAGACATTGCACTGCTTCATATTTTTTACTTTGGACCGAAAGGAAGATGAATAGAAAAATTAACTTTAGAAGAGTCTGGATTAGGGAACTCCTTATTTGTTGGTGTTACTGAGATATCAGAATCTAGATTAGTGACCAGCTTCTCGCTCTTGGAACCTCCAAAATCACCACCAGAATCTGCATTAGTAACGGTGGCTAGGGCCTTTCCTTCAGGAGTGGAAGCTACCAATTTTGGAGCTTCCAACTTAAGTCTGTCATCTTTACTACTAATCTTTTTCTCCTAACAAATGCTAGTTAGTAATAATGGTAGTCAGTCTCATATTTGAAATAGCCACCCCAACAAATGTAGTCAGTCTAATCCTTGAAATCCCAACAAATTCTGGAGCTCCCAACAAAAATGCGTTGAGTCTGATACTTGATACTTCAGAAGTGGAATGCAGTATGATACCATATCTGGGGCTTCAAACTTAAGTTTTTCATAATGGTGGTCAGTATGATACTTGAAACCCCAACAAATGTTTATATAATGTGTATTTTTTTCTATCATTTATTGTCATTTCTTCTTATTGTAGATATTGTTGGTGCAAGTTCATGTGCATCTTACTGTATGACTTCTCCTAGGAACAATGGTTACTGATATCCTATGTCTATTTGTCGAAGCCTCTTTTTTTCGTGTACATATTTCGTATTATGAACATTGAATTTAACATCAACATGTGAATATATATTTTTATTTGGAAAGTTGGGATGGATTTACAGAGTTACTCTTCGTTCTTTTATGATTTTTTTCCTCCACTAAATTTTTTGACCTTTCGTCTTTGCAGGCCTATTGTCCATCCTAACAATGAAAGAGTTTGATCACAAAGAGATGAAGAATTAGCTACGGGGAAGAAAGAGAACAAGAAAAAGATCTCAAACTATTTTCACATCACTAGGACATTTTGTTAGAATCATAGTTTAGAGAAATTGTATTAAACATAATAGAATATTATGTAAGACATTTTGACTTCATTAGTCAATGCAGATTTATCTTTACATATTTTGTATGTACTTGTGCTATGATATTTGTTTACTTTCGTTTCCAATATACTCGATTTTAGTTTTATAAAATCTATATATAAATTCAGATTATTGGTATGGTATTTTAAAGAATCTGGGAATTAATAGGAGCATATTTCTATCGTTCCAATACTGGAACACATTATTTCCATTCCAGTATGAACGTATAAATTAATTTGAAATGTTCCTTATTAGGAACACTTTACTGGTGTTCCAATATTGGCACGTATGTAATGTGTTCCAAAAATCATCCATTGGAGCCCTTTATTAGGAACGCTTTGTAGGTGTTCCAACACTGGCACGCATATAAAGCGTTCCAATAACCATCCCTTGGAACGCTTTTATTCCGTTCCAAGAATTTTGGCAGCCCAAAAATAGGCACGGAATAAAAGTGTTCCAAAATTTTTTTGGAACAGAATTTCTCCGTTCCAAAATGACCATTTTGGTGTAGTGTAGGCTGGGCTTAGACACGTTTCGTATCCGAAAAGCGGATACGGGTCGTGACAAGTTTTTTTGGTGGCCCTTGCAGGTCTACGTTAATCACTTCGGTTACTTCACGGTGCCGTCGTGAGCCTGCGAATAGGACTAGACACTTAGGATCTCATCCACATGTTTTGACTCCTTGTTAATCTCTAGTCCTTGATTTTATTGAATCCTTGATTTGCATCCTGTTTGAAAATCTCTTCAACGGCTAAGTGTTTGTTCTTGTTATAGTAAGATGGACTCTCAAGACAGGAACAATGCTGCACTGAATACTCCACCGGCTATAGGGGCTCTTTTACGTACATGACTCCACCGACACAAGAAGGCCAGCTCACTCATGCGAGTAATCAACCGCAGTTCTCGAGATTCCGCAGAGGCGATATTCCACCACCTCCACAGTTTCTTCTGCCGACTCCACCACCAGCACCCGGCCTGCCACCAGCATCCGTTACACCACCAGCACAAGCCCCGCATCCAGCACGTGTTCTATATCCAGTACCAACCATACATCCCACACCAGTGATGTATCCAGCTTTTCCCATGCACCCACCGACGACGATGTATCCAGCACATGTTCTGCCTCCGCCACCAGCTCTGGACAACATTACCATGCTGGGACTTATGCAATAGCAGGCCAACATCATTCGCGATACCTTGTGGGAGGTTCTCCAACAGAGGGATGCTTCCCGACAGCAACCGGGGAATCCCAAACACTTCATGGATTTTAGGCCCATGCCATTCTATGGGACAGATGGGATCGTCTATGCTGACGAATGGCTAGAGAACTGGAGAGATATCTGAAGATGGCCCGAATCCCGGAAGATCTGAAGATAGAGTCAGTCAGCGGACAACTTTTCGATATCGCACGGACGTGGTACCAAGGCGAGCCCCGCTTTTCTACTCCAAACACAACTTGGGAGGAGTTCAAACGATTGTTCAAGAAGAAGTTCTACCCATACGTAGCACGAGAGGCATTGGTGAGTCAGTTCGAGCATCTAGAGCAAGGCAACCACACCGTCGATGAGTACACATCGGAGTTTTCTCGCCTCAGCCGATTTGCGGAGAATTTGGTCAGCACCCCTGAAGACAAGGCGCGGCAATTCAGAAAAGGATTTTCTCACGAGATTCGACTAGCCATCGCCACCAGTCGAGCCATCACTTACGAGGAGATTCTAGAAGTCGCCCAAGCTGTGGAAGAAGAGCTGAGCCACAAGCCGAAAAGGAATCGAGACGCATTCGGAGGAGGCAACAACCAATCAGCACCAGCAAAATGCCCCAATATTTCTGAGAAGACCCCAGTGCAACAGCATCAACAGCAACCACAAGCAGCCCCACGCCAAGTCCAAGACATTCCCATCTGCCAGCATTGCTCGAAGAAAGGCCACACTCAAGAAAATTGTCGCAGCAGATTAGGCTTGTGTTGGACTTGTGGATCCAACCAACACTTGTCCCGCAATTGTCCGAAGAAGAACTCAAGTGCGCCACCACTACCAACCACAGGAGGAGGGCGAGTTTTTGCCACGATCACGGAGGGTGCGGCGACACCACAAGGAGCTAATAGTGGAAATTTTCAGTAGTGATTTTGCAGTTATAGCATAGATAGATCTATATTTTTAAATTGAATTGTTTAAACTGAATTTTTGTCATTTTTAGATTTTTTTATTCTAATAGATCGCGGTTCTAAATTTCGAGGACAAAATTTGTTTAAGGGGGGTAGAGTTGTCAACCCCTTGACCAATTTTACCCTCTCAATTTTTTTTATTTTTATCATTTAATTGTCACACACTTTTGTTATGTGTTGCATTGGTATTATTTAAATACTATTAAAGGGTTCATAGAGTGATAAAGATTTTGACAAGGGCCAAAAGCAAAAGTTCTGTTTTCAAATTTAAACAGTCGGCCGACCCTGTGTACATGTTGATCTCCGATTTTTTGGTGATAAAACCCAGGAGTTTTAAACAAAGATTCTCCCTCTATCCAATCTTCCCTTCATCAAATCCGAAATTCTCCTATATGTATGGGAGGATCAGCAACCTCTTTCTCTCTGATCAAACCCTAAAACTCCCTCTGCCGCCTCTGTCCTTGAGACCAACTTCCAGCAGCTGAATGATAGAGAGCACTCGAACTCCTTAGAAACAGGTAATCTTTTACCCCTCGAATCAATTTCTGATTTGTAGTTTTGGCCAATGGATGATTGTTTCTGCTAGGTTGTAGCCTAAGTATTTGTTTTTAATCCTGAAAAGAAGGCAAGGTTAGAGAAGGGAATAAACAGTAGACCAAGTCAGGATTCAGGTGAGAGGCCTGTACCTAGAACATCTAGGTGTGTATTGTACCCCTTTATACAGTTGTGAGTCCCTTAAAATCCAATGAATGACAACATTAGACCATAGACATCTGTGCCTACCATTGTGTATATAGGTGTGTATGGGACTGCATCACAAGAGAAGGGGATTAACACCAGTACCAGTGATGTGTGGCTCCCCAGGAAATAGGGGATTTCAGTTTGTATCCCTATGAGTACTTGTGCAGGAGGCAAAGACAGGTAGTACTCCTATAGGTGTACAGATAGGGACGAGAAGAGTAGTGATATACCCGACCCAAGTCCTTGGAGTAGAGTTTTTTTGATCTTATTGTTGTTACATGTTGCTAGGCAATATGAACGAATAAAACCACTACCTCAAGATGGATGGTGAGTCATTTACAATTTTTGTTACAGGCATAGGTATAGTGTTCCCTGTTGCTTTGTTCGGTGGATATAGGTGTGAGTACCTGTCAAGTGTGTAGGTATTCATATCTGTACAAAGATGACAGCAGGTAGCTAGTCATGTTGGTGTGTCTGCACTCAAGCCTGGAGGATATTTCAATGGGAAAGGATGTAGGGGTAGACTGATAGCAAATTCTTTAGACCTTTCCTTTGTTATCCAGGAGATTGATTCATGAACCTCCTTGTAAACCATTGGGTATTGGCATGATACTACCATATGTAATGTTAGCAAGTGAACTCCCCTGCATCCATTAGCAACTGTTAAAGGGAGTAGTCCTTGTATTTCATCAAGGATATTGACAAGAACTTAGATATGATATGCAGGGGATTTGACCACCCTTGTATCAAGGTTCCTGCATATAGGCAACCTAATAGGTCTTCCCATCTGTGAAAATTTATGCAAGGCAAAACCTGCATTACCATGGATAGGTTGAAAAATTAGTAACAACAGTCTATGATAGGATGAGTAAGAACCATTATATTCCTGAGTACCATATAGATTCAGTCCTATAAGTAGCATTTAGCTTTCCATCTTTTATGATCTCATTAGACAATTCTTTTCCATTGATTTGTCTTGCCTAGATCAATGCACATAGGTTTCAGTTGTAACTGAATATCATATATTTTATTGTATAGGTCAAATGAAAATCTTTGGTGGGAGTGGGACAACTACAATAAGGAATTCTTTTGGACGTGGGATTCATGGTTTAGAAAGGATAAAAGTCTCTAACTGCCTAGCCCTTGTTTACTTGCCATGCTTTCCTACCCTGCAATTGCTGCGAAACAATAATCTGGACTGTGTTTCTTCACAAATGACATGTCTCCCAACTCTCTCTATGATTTAGTCTGTGTTTGCCTGTACTCAAATCTTACATTGGTGTCCATATCTACCATCTGGTTTCTGAAGTTGTACCCATGATGAAGTCCTTCTCTACACGTACTTGCCAATTTCAGATTCTCTGCTCTATCCAATTACTATCTTAAAGTGCACAAGGCTTAACTATAGTGATGTACCTATTTTTCTGTAGATATCAACATGAATAGATTTTTTTATTGTAGCCATTTGTCTCGGAAATTCAGACCAAGCGATGTGGGACTAAAATGAGGTATACAATAATAGTTAAGTGACAGTCTTGACCAGTGAGGGAGATGATTAGTAACACCATATTTACCTGAGCCTCCAGTTTTTCATTCTGTACACATATTAATTTTTCTTTTTCCTTCTTTTATTTTCTGATAGCATTTTCCCCTTCTCATATGCATCTTTCTGAATGGACGAGGCAATGATGATTTTCTTGAAAATTTGCCAATGGCTTGGACTATGCCTGATATCCTCAGATCAGTTCATAGTCTTAATTCAGACTGACTTGTAGATGCTGCTCTAATCTATATTGATGGTGAGACAACTTTGATTGCTCAGCTAACGTGCTGGCAACCAGTTGCAGCCATTTGTGTTTGAAATTCAGAGAACTTTTAATTTGTTGATGTGAATAAAACATGAGAAACCACTTGGGACTCCTGCAGGAAATCAGTTTGATAGGAGGGTATATAATCTGAGACTCCATTAGTATAAGACAGGGTCATATGTCATGAAGTGGAGTCCAGGAGACTAGTTGTACTATGCACCCCAATATCAGTTTAGGCATGGACCATAGTTAGAAATGGGTAAACAAGGATGGTGTTTCCTAGATGTCTATTGAACTAAGGAAACCATGATAACTTAGAGTTACCCTAGAGACTTAATACGCAAATAATTAGTACAGTTGTTGTATTTTTACTTATTGACATAATGAACTCTAAAAACAGGATATTTGGACCGAGATACGGACTTGGCCCGTGCCAACAGCTGAGGACCTAAGACAAGTATACCTTGCCTTTCTACACAGCTTTATTTACATGCACTGTCTTTATTTATTATTCAGTTTTTCTCATATTATTGATTGTATCTTTCATATCCTGTTTGTATCATTGATTTGTAGACCGTGTTCCCAGTTAGCCTTGTGTCTTATCGATCGTGCCTTGATTGAGTCGTGTCTCCGTGTCTTGAACCTTGAGGCTAGCCTGCGAGTCCACGATAGGGACGAGGGTTAGTAGTTATTGGTCCACACCTGCGAGTCCACACTAGGGACAAGGGTGATGCTAGCCTGCGAGTCCACACTAGGGACGAGGGTTAGTAGTAGATACAAACCAGCGAGTCCACGCTAGGGATGAGGGTTTGCAGTATAGGGTTACACCTGCGAGTCCACACTAGGGGCGAGGGTGATGCTAATCTGCGAGTCCACACTAGTGTCACGACCCGCACCCGCTTTTCGGATACGAGACGTGTCCAAGCCAGCCTACGCCGCAGAGTCGGCGGTAGAACGCTGTCAAGCCCGCAAGGAATAGATGCTCAAGAATTAACATTTGCTGCTCATTCACATTTCTAAATTATTACAACAGTTACAACATTTATAATTAAAGGAAAATATAAAGTTTTACATTTAATGAAATTGATACAATGCTATCTATTTTAGGTTGTCATCAGCATACCCAAGCCATCCCAGTGCTAAGAGTGATCGCGGCTAACCTGTAAAATATTGGTTATCCAATCAGGATTGGAACAAGTACACAAACCGACGACAATGCAAAACATAATAGAATTAACAAGACACAAAAATAGCATATGTGATATGAAAGCTGGTAAGAAAAACTGATGTCATAGCACGATAGAGAAATAAACAAGGAAAAGCTAATAAAAGACATCTATCTAAGTGGTGTGAAATATCCTTTTGCCATGTGGATGGCTAGGGAGTAAAATACGGCTCACTGCACGTGTCGTGTGCTGCTGCTATCATTCAAGATTAGACATATTGGGATATTTCTGGGTAGTCCACATGTATACTAAGATATTTCCCCTCCCGACAACTCCGTGTGACGAGCGTGTCAACAAGCAGCAAGATATATATAAAGACATGAAATAAAAAGACTACTATGAATCGGAAAGCAATCAGAAAGTGCACTTGCCTGAGGTCCTTAGCTGGAGAAACCAATAACACTATACCACTCACGAGCCACAATCAGTCAACATATGTAGAAGTCTCCGGATGCTGAAATAAATAGTATCAACGTTCTTAGAATAGTCAAATTAGCTAGGATTGCCTGTCCTTAAGTCCAATTCTGGACACAGGGGCAAAACGGTAATTTCGGGCAAAAACGATGTCCGCCGTTGGACCCGTTTTGCACCGAAAAGCGTGCCAGAGTCAAAGGTCTCTAAAGTCGTCAAACTACATGTCTACGGATCCAGTTTTCCGATACGAACCCAACCGTATGTCCAGAGTTAAATTCCGGCAGGACGTGCACAAAATCGCCCGTTGAGCGGGACTGTGGGGCCCGCAAAACGACGTCGAATTCAACTGTCTCAGAATTGGACCAAACTTGGCATGCAGGACCAGAAAAATAATACGGTCCTATTGGCGCAAGTTTTGTCTCGATCTGACGAGCGTGCACAAAGTTATGACTGAATTTGCATTGGACGGATACGGGGCGATTTCGACAGATACGCGTCGAATTCGTCGCGCACACGCGACCAATTTGAATTCCGTCAAAGCCCATACGACCACGAAGCCGTTACGCAGCTTTCGATGTCTTCGATGCGCGACCACGTCGCCCGGAATGGCGGAACGGACGTCGTCTGGATGAATTTTTTATTGTTTTTGAAACATGTTTTTGGGAAACTTCGGGATTCGATTTCTCGATACATAGTCAACGAAATCAAATTCCGTAAAAAGGGATCCGAAGCCCTATACGTTGTCTATACTACTTGTTCAAGTGGTTCTGTGAAATCGTGTATGGTTTGGAAGTAAATTGGGTGCGAAGTGGTGTCGTTGGTCTGTTTCCAATTGCTCTATTTTGGACTATTTTTCCTCGACTTTGAGTCGATATAACTATCAATCTAGGGTTGCATCATACAAAATAGTTGACGGGGCTTAAAGCCCTATAGGTTGTGCTTCTATAGAACCAATCGGTTCGAGATATGATGATGAAACGTGGGAGAAATCTCACCTGGCAGGGAGCGCTCCAAACTTGCTGCTGCTGCTTTCGTTCTCTGTTTCGCACCCGCATGCGCACGCGCGCGGCTCCCTGGCCGGCGGCGCTGCCGCGCCGGGGTGGCCGTCCGGTTCGTGGGGGTGGCGCGGCGGTTTGCGTCGAGGAGTTAGGGTTTAGGTTTCGGGTGGTTTGCTCTGTTCTCGACTCTCCATATTTATATACTATATGTGTAAAGAACAGGTGTATCGATTAAGCCTAAGGTTCGGGACTGTTGGGTTACAGAACAGAGCGTTCTGTTGAGGGAGCCTGGATCGGCTGGGCCTTTGGCCGAGGGTTGGCTATATTGCTTCTCCTTTTTCTATTCCTTTTATATTTATATATACTATCCATTTCATTTATAAATATATATGTAATACATTAGTATATACGCGTTTATACGTATATACTTATACATCTCTCTCCATATATATACACACCCTATATATATATATATATATATATATATATATATATATATATATATATATATATATACACATATACCTATATATATATTATATATATATTTATATACACACATACAAGTACATTTATTTATCTATACATGCACATATATATATATCTGTATATATACGCCTCCATATACAATATCTACGTATATACATATACATAAATATATACACACTCATATACATATATATAATATATTTTCATATATAAATACACATATACACATTTTATATCTATACACAAATACATACACATATTTGTATGCATTATATATATATGTGTATATACACTATACATTATACCTATATATATTTTAGATATATATACAAATAAGCATTTATATATATATTTTCGTACACGTATAAATATCTATACACATATTGCTAATTCTATTATTTCTCTCTCTCTATGTATATATATAACGAAATAATATCTACATACACGCACATATATATGCATATATTTATGTACACCAACACACATATATAATAACCTTGATACTAAAATAGTAATACTAATAATAATAATAACAATAACAAAATAATAATAATAATAATAATAATAATAATAATAATAATAATAATAATAATAATAACGAAATTCGATAAACCGAATAAAGGCGTATCTACTAATATGTACAGTCTAGAATCTCCAAAACATGCGAGAGCCTGTTTTATACAAAAGTCACTGAATAATAATAATAGTAATATTTTTAATATTTAAAATAAGAAATCTTAGGAAATATTCATTAACCATCTAAATCGAAATGCAATACCCTCATACTAAATTCCATTGACACGAACGTTATTGGACATACCGTATGACTACATGGGCTTGAGCTTAGTTCGGGTCCAGTCTGGACTAGCTTGGTTCAACCGGGTCTCCTATGTCGAATAATATTAAATATAAATAATTAAGCTATTTATAATGGTCATGTCACAACTTAGCCTGGTTTTCCTAGTTAGGACATCACTATGCTCGGCGTTCCCCTACCATGGCTAAACACTAGTCAAAGCACACCACTGCACTATCCGTACCATGATTCCTAGTCGTTTGGTGCTCCAAAACTCAACTATGGCTAAAGTCACCTACCGTAAAAATTAACTAAATAATTATTTCTAAAATCTAAAAATCAATATTTAAATCAAAAGAAAATAAAATAAAATATTCCAAAAAATTTCGGGAAGGGAAGCTACAACTATGGATGAGGATTAGTAGTTCAAACCTGCGAGTCCACGCTAGGGACGAGGGTTTGAGTATTCGTTTCGGTTATCCGTTGACATCTTGACATGAGTTCTCTAGTCCTTGTTCAGTAGTTTATTGTTCTTGTAGACAGTGTATAGATTCGTGCTTATTCAGTGCTCAGTTTTACTTGTTTATTCTGTATTATCTCCATGCATAATAAACTGTTAGAAAGGCTCATTTTTATGTATCTTGCTAGTCCTCTGAGGACCTGATGATCTCTTCAGGTTAGCCGAGCTTGAGTTAGGAGCAGACCAGAGGGTTGAGCCAGCATCAGATCGCATCGCTTGCACTTGAGGTGGTCTAGATTAGCAGTTTCATTCAGTTAGTTACTCCATGTATTCTTTTATTTTCCTTTCGTCTATTGGTAGTAGATTTGTGTCCACCGGACGTGACAGTGATTCTCGATATTCAGTTTATTTATTATTATTCAGTTCATATCTTTTCACTGATCTTGGCTGTGACATGATTATTGCTGTGGATGAGATATAGTTTTTTCGTGATTCTAGATTGCCGTGACTTGAGTATATACAGCGTACTACCGCCGACACTGCGGCGTAGGCTGGGCCTGGACACGTTTCGTATCCGAAAAGCGGATACGGGTCGTGACAGAAACTCCATGGTTTGAACTCCAAGCTTCAAAAGTCCATAACTTGGTCGAAACAAGTCCAAATCCAACTTTTCAAAGGTCAAAATTGGGTAGAATAAAATCCTCTACAACATGGAACCATCAAAACTTGAAAACAAAGAAGTTTAATAGATCAAAACCACCAAAATCCGAAAATAACTAATTTCTAGATCTACAAAAATTAAAGCTTCAAAATGGAAAATGACAAGTTCTAAAGTGTCTTAGAAACATGGAGAGAAGCTAATAGAACAATAAAAGGGCTCTCTTGTGGAAGCAAGTTGCACTTGCCTAAGGGGTGTTCTTGGTTGGTGGTGGATTTAATGGAGAAGGAGAAGAGAGTAATGAAGAGACAGAAGAAGAATGGATAATAAATATGAGTGGTGGTGGTAGGTAGGGGGTTCACCCCTTGGTTCATAATGAACCAAGGCAACCAAGCTTAGCCGAACCAAACCAACCCCAAGGAGACCAAGCCAAACCAAACCAAGAAGATATGCAAATACAAGATAAAATACGTATACGTATTCCAAATACGTAATACGAACAACAAGCATTACAACTCTACCCACCTTAAAAGAATTCCGTCCTCGGAATTTAATTAAGAGGCTATAGGGACAAGAACAAGCTACACTACTCACAGGCAAATTATACTAGGCAATCAATCAATCATGCAAGCAAGGATTCGATGGCATGAGGCATAAGAAAGACATTATACCTCACGAGTCAAACAAGTCGGGATATCGCGATCGGATGTCATCCTCATGCTCCCACGTCGACTCACCCAAAGAGTGATGACCCCAAGCAACTCGGACTAACTTGATAGTCTTATTCTTGAGGGTCTTCTCTCTCCGGTCCAACATAGACACGGGCCTCTCCTCATACGAAAGGTTGGTACCAACAACCAATTCCAAATGATCCAGGATATGGCTCGGGTCCGGGATATACCGTCGTAATTGGGATACATGGAACACGTCATGCACCTCGCTTAGCGACGACGGAAGAGCGAGACGATAGGATACATCTCCTACTCGCTCCAGAATGTCGAACGGCCCTATATATCTGGGACTAAGCTTTCCCCGTACGCCGAAACGAATGACGCCACGGTTAGGCAAAATTCTCAGGAATACATGATCGCCGACCGAAAACTCGAGAGGGCGCCGATGAGAATCGGCCCAATGGCGCTGGCGATCTTGGGCAACTCGAAGGTGATCTCTGACTCGCCTGACTATCTCAATGGTCTGAGCAATCATTTCTGGTCCAAGCATCTGCCTCTCTCCAACATCATCCCAGGCTAACGGGGATCTGCACTTCCTGCCGTACAGCGCTTCGAATGGTGCCATCTGGATACTGGCCTAAAAACTATTGTTGTACGAGAACTCCACCAGGTGCAGGTGGTCTTCCCATGAACCACCGAAGTCAAGGGTACAGGATCGCAACATAACTTTAAGAGTCTGGATTGTGCGCTCCGACTGGCCATCTGTTTGCGGGTGATAAGCTGAACTGAACTGGAGACGAGTTCCCAAACTCTCTTGCAGGCTACGCCAAAAGTACGACGTGAACCTTGAATCCCGATCCGAGGTGATACTGACTGACACACCGTGCAATCTGACAATCTGCCTGAGATACATCTCTGCTAACTGAGCTGTCGACTGACCAACTCTGAATGGAAGGAAGTGAGCCACCTTCGTGAGCCGATTAACTATAACCCAAATAGCATCTCTACCAGCTGGTGATCTAGGTAATCCAGTCATGAAAACCATGGTCACATGCTCTTATTTCCACTCTGGAATCGGCAAGGGCTGAAGAAGTCCTGCAGGCCTCTGATGTTCAGCCTTAACTTGTTGACAGACTAAACACCGAGCGACAAACCGAGCTATCTCCCGCTTCATGCCATTCCACCAGAAGTGCTGACGAATATCATGGTACATCTTCGTACTGCCAGGATGGATGGAATACTGAGAACTGTGCGCTTCTGACATGATCTCCTGTCTGATATCTCCACTGGGTACACAAAGACGCTTACCATGTCGAAGTGTACCATCCTCATGAATGCACAACTCTGGCCTTCTCCCTGCCTCACACTATGCTCTGAGCCGCGGAACCTTGGAATCTGTAGACTACGCCACTCGGACCCTCTCAACTATGCTGGACTGAACCTGTAGACTGGCCATCAATGCCACGTCGGAAGGAAGAACAACTTCTATACCCATCTTCTGAAGATCGGCTAACAACTCTGGTTGCGCTGTTAGGAAATAAGCTCCGGCTCTCCTGGTTAATGCATCTGCTACAATATTGGCCTTCCCGGGATGATATTGCAAGTTGACATCATAATCCACAAGTAGCTCCAGCCATCTCCTCTAACGCATGTTAAGATCCTTCTGGGTGAAAACATATTTTAGGCTCTTGTGGTCGGTGAAAATCTCCACCCTATCTTCGTACAAGTAGTGCCTCCACAACTTAAGTGCAAACACTACTGCTGCTAACTCCAAGTCATGGGTTGGATAATTCTTCTCATGATCACGAAGTTGCCGTGATGCATAAGCTATTACCTTCCCATGCTGCATCAGAACACATCCTAAACCTCTACCTGAAGCGTCACAATACACTGAGAATCCTCCGGTTCCATCTGGAAGCGTGAGAATAGGAGCTGTTATCAGGCCTCGCTTCAACTGTTCAAAAGAACTCTGACACTCCGCTGTCCAAGCAAACTGCACATCCTTGCGGGTCAACTGGGTCAACGGCACTGATATCCGAGCAAAGTCTGAAACAAATCGCCGGTAGTAGCCGACCAATCCAAGAAAACTGCGAACTTCTGCAACTGTGCTGGGTACTGGCCAAGACTCGATAGCCACAATCTTCTGGGGATCCACTTCTACTCCACCTCTGGTGATGATATGACCCAAGTACGAAATGCGGTCAAGCCAGAACTCACATTTACTGAACTTGGCGTACAACTGGTGCTCTCTGAGAGTCTGAAGAACCACACGGAGATGCTGCTTATGCTCCGCCTCACTCTTACTATAGACCAAGATGTCGTCTAGGAACACAATTACGAACTGATCCAAATATGGCATGAAGATGCGATTCATGAGATCCATGAATACCGCCGGCGCATTGGTTGCTCCAAAAGGCATAACAAGGAACTCCCAATATCCATACCGGGATCTAAAAGTTGTCTTCGGGATGTCCTGCTCTCTGAATCTGATCTGGTGGTACCCTGAGCGCAAATCAATCTTCGAGAATACTGATGCCCCCTTGAGTTGATCAAACAAGTCATCTATCCTCGGGAGAGGGTATCTGTTCTTGATTGTCACTGAGTTCAAGGTACGATAATCAACACATAATCTGGACGTACCATCCTTCTTTTTCACAAGAAGCATCGGGGCTCCCCAAGGCGATCCACTAGCACGAATAAATCCCTTGGTCCTGAGTTCTTCAATCATCTTGTACAAGATCTCCAACTCTGATGGTGTCATCCTGTAAACTCTCTCTGACACTGGGGCTGTCCCAGGAATCAAGTCTATAGTGAACTCGATCTCCCGCTCCGGAGGCATACCTGGAAGCTCTTCTGGAAAAATATCTGGAAACTCACCCACTATCCTGGGCAACTGAACTGCTGCTACTGCCATCCGCAATATCGGAGGAGAAGACTCAACCTCGCCTCGGAAGAAAGAAAACTCCGGCTCGCCTGGAATGATAAAAACAACCCTACCAATATGGCAGTCTATCCTAGCATACTGGTTTCTCAACCAATCCATCCCTAAGACCACATCATAATCGGCCATCGGGAACTCTATCAATCTAGCGGGGAACTCCCTACCGCTAACTATGATCCGACACGAAGAAAATACCCTATCTACTCCCACAAGTCCGTTACCAGTAAGTATATTAAGCCTTACTGATAATGACTCCGGCTCCAGCCCTACCCGTGTCGCGAATCGTGCAGACATAAAAGAATGCGATGCACCAGAATCAAACAAAGCTGAAGCTGGAAAGGAGTTGACGAGAATAGTACCTGCCACTACCTCACCTGGTGCCAATCCTTCCTCCGCGGTCATCACCATAGCCTGACCATGCCCTCGGGGTGCTGGTCCCCTCTGCTGAAATCCTCGCTGTCTATTCTGACTCAAGGCTTGGGCTTGAACATACTGTTGGAGGTGTTGCTGCTGAAATGCCTGGGACTGAGGCGGCAAGGGCCTCGGCAATGGATACTACTACTGCTGCTGCTGGACCGATGCTGGTCCTCTCACCGAAGAACTAGAAAGGTTGGACGAAGATGAACCACCCCTGTTCGGGCAAGATCCAACCCTATGGTCTGCTGCTCCACAAGCCAGACACAACCCTGCGCCCTTCGGCACTCTGCCACCACATGGCCTAGCTTCCCACAATGAGAACATCCTACTGCGGAAGACTGCTTCTGTTTTTGCTGCTGCTGAGGGTGCGTCGGAGTGGAATGCTGAACCGATGTCACTGAGGCCGCTCGCCTCGGAGCTCCAATAGTCAAGGCCCTGGCTGCCGGGGCTGGTGCTGAAGACTGATTCATCTGGCCGTGAGATCTCTTCCGACCCCCGACCCTATCCACGATTCTCTGGGAGGTATACTCATGCCTCCTAGCTGCTCTCAAGACTGTATCAAAAGTCTGATGCTCAAACTGCTCAACTGCCAATAGAATCTCCAGATGAAGTCCCTGCTGGAACCGCTGGGCTCTATCATACTCGGTTGCCACCAAAGTGGGAGCAAACCGACTAAGTCTGGAAAACTCGGCCGCATATCCATCGACCGTCCTGTCTCCTTGCTTCAGATTTGTGAACCTCGTCTGTAGATCGTACCGAGCTACAGCATCAAAATATTTGGTCTGGAATCTCTTCCGGAATACTGCCCAAGCAATGGGGGCTGCTAATCCAACGGCCTGCGCCGTCCACCAGCTGCGGGCAAGATCTAACAATTGCAGGTGCACCACGGCCACCTTCTCATTCTCTGGAGTCCTGGCTGCTTCAAGAATCACCTCTGTGTCCTGAAGCCAAGCATCTGCGACGATAGCATCTTCACTACCGTCAAAGAAGGGAGGGTTCAAGCACTTGAAGCTGTTGGCCGTGCTGTTACCCTGATGACCACCCCGAGTCAAAGCATTCGCCACTGCCTGTTGTAAGGCATCTCCTCTACGATCTTGAGAAGCTATCAGGGTCCTGACAAGACCTACCAAAGTGCCATCATCAGGCTCTGCAGGCTGGACTGGCTGGACTGTTGGTTCTCCTCCAATTGGCATAACTCGGGAGGCTACTCCTGAATGCTGAGCTTGGTCCCCGGGTTGCTGCTGGTCTACGGGAGGTGCTCCACCTTGCTGGTCGGCCGAGTCAGGTACTATGCCGCTGAAGAAGACGACATAGGAAACAATAAGGAAGGACCAGGACAGACCAACGATTGCAAGCAGGTGATCAGGACAAGAATCCAGAGATTCAGAAGATACAAGCAGAGATCAAGGGCGAGTACTGATTAAGACATCTATCTGGTAAACCCTCACATATCTTGATTTACAAGACCTGCATGGGCCACCACTTAAACCATTTCACGCCCCAAAACCAGAATACTGGAGAACGGGGGCAGACATAGCCAGCTACGTATAATGAAACAGAATCCATCTCATCATACGGTCACGGCTGTCTAGATACATGAGGGTTTACTACAAGCCATCAGTCTCTTAAGGTCATGAACAAGCCTATTGTCTCAATCACAAGCGAGTAAGTAGATGTTACCAGATGTATGATCATTAAATATACAATAATAAGGCGTCCCAAATATTATATATTCAGCTGATCATGAAGCTAGTCGTTACAAAATATTAGGACTAGCGAGAGTTTAGTCATACATGATCAACCCTAGGATTTGTCAATCATGTTACAGCCCGTAGGCAGACAGTAAGTAAGATGCAACCGAGCTAAACAGGTGCTCGTCGGCTAAACGCCTCAAAAGAATATTTTTACAATAGAGCGGGATAGCCAAAAATAACCCACTCGTTGCCAGGGTTCCGTCTAGTGGTCACCATCTGGCTGGAAGGTCGGTAGATCCTCTGGAGCTGCTCCGAAATCTGGCCACACAAAACCAGCTGGGTCAGACCCCAGAAAGAGCAAGCGCCACAAAGGAGGCTTCACTTAAGAACCAAACCAGCAATCAGCACATGAATATAAGTAAATAAATAAAAATAAGAACTGGAATAAAAGCAAACATATCAGGATAATATATGACGAGATAGCCACGGAACTATTCAGATAGTCAGGTTACAACTCGTAAACCAAACAAGGACCGGGGTTGTAACCCTTCGTCTGAACGGAGCTTGATTTCTCACCATTTATCGGTAAAATAAATACAGGCATTCTGGTCATACAGCAGTCTGGAACAGGATCGGGGTAAGACTAGACTGGTTAGACTCCATCCAATCATTTTACGGCCAAGCAAGACCTACGGCTTGATACTTTAACTAACTAGGGTTATCACAGTCCTGGTTACTAACAAGATGCAGTGAGATTATTCCACAGCCACGAGCCCTGCAGACCATCCAGGTTACCCAGGTCAAAGATTAGGGGTTGAATACAGGTAGGTACATCGTTCAGAAAATACATGTACCCTTAGGTAGCTTGAAGGGTGCAATACATGACAGTGTGCTGGAAATGTGCCCTACTCGACGGCAGGCTACAGATCCCAAGCGCGCCCAGGTAACGGGATTGCCTGTAGCTGGGAAATCTCTTCATGACTAATGTATTAATCTAGTTATTAACCTTAGTCCATTTTAGTAGGTACCCCTGACCGTGGTACTCAGGAGTCCCTGTCCTAGACATGATGCAAAACAGGACTGGTTTATTTATACAAACACAATCACCCACGGTGTCCAGGATGTTCATTCTTGTCAAGTCATGTCATGTCAGGTAGCCGTCGCAACAGCTTATCAAGGTAAATCACGTCGGATTATCAGGTCAAGTGTACTAGTCAGGAGTGCGCCACGATGGGCCACTATCAGGTCATGTCAGGTTACTCATGTCGGAAGTGCACCACTATGGTTCATTATCATGTCAGGCTCTGTTATCCTTTCCAAACATATTACGTAAATTGAGATTATCAAGTTCAGGACAAAAGGCGTAAGGATATAAAATGGACGTTAAATATCTAACAAAATATCAATATACTGGGCTGTAGAAGAGCCAAGCTTAAGGAAAATAAAACCAGACTGACACGCTGACCTAAGACCAAGTCAGCCAAAGGCCATACGCTCAGTACAAAAAGTCATACGCTCAGGTCGGGCTACGCTCAAGCATGGTTACACTCAGGTCAGGCTACGCTCGGGTCAGCGTATGCTCAGGTAAAGTTACGCTCAGGTCAAGCCACGCTCAGGTCAGCGTACGCTAGACATACGCTTCCAAGGGGCAGCGTATGTACTCCATACGACTCCTCTTCAAGCAAGCGAGCGTATGCGAGTCATACGCCTCCAAAAGGCAGCGTATGTACTCCATACGACTCCTTGTCAAGCAAGCGAGCGTATGCGAGTCATACGCCTCCAAAAGGCAGCGTATGTACTCCATACGACTCCTTATCAAGCAAGCGAGCGTATGCGAGTCATACGCCTCCAAAAGGCAGCGTATGAGGTCTACTGCGCTGCGCTAAAGAGCGCGCACAGCTCAGTGACGCAAGCTAAAAAGCTCGCGCACTGCTCACTGTCTTCTCCAATTCAGCAGGAACTCCATGGTTTGAACTCCAAGCTTCAAAAGTCCATAATGGTCGAAACAAGTCCAAATCCAACTTTTTAAAGGTCAAAATTGGGTAGAATAAAATCCTCTACAACATGGAACCATCAAAACTTGAAAACAAAGAAGTTTGATAGATCAAAACCACCAAAATCCGAAAATAACTAATTTCTAGATCTACAAAAATTAAAGCTTCAAAATGGAAAATGACAAGTTCTAAAGTGTCTTAGAAACATGGAGAGAAGCTAATAGAACAATAAAAACGGCTCTCTTGTGGAAGCAAGTTGTACTTGCCTAAGGGGTGTTCTTGGTTGGTGGTGGGTTTAATGGAGAAGGAGAAGAGAGTAATGAAGAGAGAGAAGAAGAATGGGTAATAAATATGAGTGGTGGTGGTAGGTAGGGGGTTCACCCCTTGGTTCATAATGAACCAAGGCAACCAAGCCTAGCCGAACCAAACCAACCCCAAGGAGACCAAGCCAAACCAAACCAAGAAGATATGCAAATACAAGATAAAATACGTATACGTATTCCAAATACGTAATACGAACAACAGGCATTACAATATCCGACCCAAAACTAAAAGCAACACACAAAACGAAATCTTGCAAAAGAAGACGGGAAGCATTGTTTCAAATCTTTGTCTCTCATATATCATCAAAGAGGAACTGTAATTAATCCAGATCGAATTAATAATCTTCAACAGATCTGAATTAATAAAATTAGGATTTATGATCTTCCCAATAATCACCTCTGAGCATTAGGCCTCACAATCTTTGGCCTGTAGAGGTGAGTTTAGGTGGCTTGATAAAGGAAAGGGGCAAACGGGGAAATGCTTTAGGGAACGACCAAGTACCATCGGATAGTCTTTGAGAGTGAAAAGAAAGAAAACATGTATGCATAAGCAAGAGGTAGAGAACTCGATGAAAAAGGGCACAGAAAATTACTTATGATGTTGACTGAAGAAAGCTCAGGTTGACAACCTCCAATATCTTATTAGTAGGATTTATATTAAGTAAAACACTATGGATTAAATTATATTTCCTATAAGTATCCCTAATTACTTTCATAAAAGAAGAAACTATATAAAAGAAAGAATAGTATTCTAGACCTAAAAATTAGGAATACCAAAAAGAGTCTCTCAAAGTAATCCAAATCCTAACAACTAGAAAATGATTCTTAGCATAGATCCTCCTGGATCCGTAATATTCTTAAATAAGGGCTTAAATGGATGCAAGGAAATGGGTTGCTAGAATGAATTCCTGGAATATCCAGCTAATTTATGTTGCTTTGCAGACATGCTAATATGCATTTATTTTCAATTATCACATTCCTTGGACAGACCTGGAATTTGTTTGATCAGAATTCCTGTATTTAGTGGCTAAACTGATCATATAATCACCCTTCCCAGGAGTTGAAATTTTCCTTCCATTTTAGTAAAATGTCATATTTATAAATTTGTTTGCAAATAACAACCAACATATGAATAAGGGGCATCAAGATATCTTACAAACGGTTCCCATACATAATGGTATGAGGATTTTGAACTGGCCATTATTCGATGGTAAAATATATTGAAAATCGAAACATGCATTACCTGTGATTTGGAAGAATCATGATCAACAACTTCCCTTCCCCGAGTAGAAAGCCTAAGAGGATCATTTTCCAGTATTTCTACATCAATCTGAGTATCAGGAACCGTCTGACCACCTAGAGACACCCCGACGCCGACGTCCTTCTCGACCAGCTCGTGGACGAGGATCAGCAGCACCCCCCGTTCCCGCGCCTCGAAGAGCTGCTCCACGACGTGGAGGGATCCGGAGGGGTGCTCGGCTGCCCGCTGCTTCTCGTTCAGGTGACCCGGCTGAGCTGCGGCGGACTCGTCGTCGCCAGCGCGAGTACGATGTCGTGTCCGACACGAGGGGCACCATCGTCCCCCTCGACGGCATGGTCCACTGGTCCTTCTTCTTCGGCCTCGACCAGCTCTCTGCGCTGAGGAAGCACGTCCCGGCCGACCTCTCCGAAAATGAAGTCGGGGCTAGGGTTAGGGTTTGTGGGAGGGGGCATTGGGGCCAAGGTTAGGGTTTATAGGAGGTTGAAAGAAGGAGGAGAAGGAGAAGATTAGAGTTTAGGAAAATTTTAGGGTTCAGGGAGATGGAAATGAGCAAGAAATTGAAAGGGATTTGGAAAATTTTAGGGTTCAGGGAGAGGAGGGAAGAGGGGGGGGAAGGGAAGATCTGAAAAAGATTGGGTGTGAAGGGTTTTGTTGGAAGTTTATTAATTACAAGTTTGCCACCGCTCTAAACTATTAATGACGCTTTGTTTTATAAACGTCATAAAAAGCCCAGAATTAGTCCAAACCGTCATAAAAATAAAGGTATTTCGAACTTTGATAACGCTTAGGTATCAGGCGTCATCAATATGTCTTATCGAGCGTTATTAAAAGGGTTTTTTGTTGTAGTGAATGCAAAAAACTTAGATCTACAAGAAATAAACCATGGAAATTGAAAATGCTAAGTACTAAAGTGTCTTAGAATCTCATGAAAAAAAATGGACAACAAAATTTGAGTTCCTCCATGAAGCAAGTTGCACTTGCCTAAGGGGTGTTCTTGGTTGGTGGTGGGTTTAATGGAGAAGGAAGAAAGTAAATGAGAAAGTGGAGGAGAGAAAAGTTAGGTTGGGTTTTAAATGATGATGGTGGTGTAGGTAGGAGTTTTCTTTTGGTTCATTATGAACCCAAAAGCAAACCAAACCAAGCCAAACCAAACCAAGATAAACCATAACAAATAATTGCTAAAATAAACCATGCAATGAGACATGTAATATGAGTCAAAATACGTACACGTATACCAAAATACGTAATACGAACTACGGGCATTACAAGTGAGTATCTCAATATAATGCATTGCTTGTGTTGAGGTGTACACATGAGGTGTGGTGGGGCACAAGTGTGTGTCATGTGGGAGTATTTTCTAGAAGAAAAAGGATTAATTCCAACAAAGATGTAAGTTGATTTTTGTTGTGCGGACTTAGACTCGAACACGGACTCCAGGATGTCTCGTGCATGCACGGGAGTGTCCGGTGGGTAGGCGTGGATTGGCACACTTCTATGTTGATTGTGGGATGATCTAAAATATCAAACTCTATTTTTGAGTATTGGTATTTTAGTCTCACTCGGATAGGAGAAGAGATGAAGTCTCACTCCACTCTATAAATAGAGCCCTTTAGCCTCATTTGAAAGATGCACCAAGAAGAGTTAAAGGAGTCTGTAAAGTCCAGGAAGCCCGTTCAAGTCTCAAATATTGACTGACGAGCGTTTCAGAAGTTCTCTAGAACTTGCTGGTTCCTGAAAACGGATCGTATATAGGCAATCTTGCTTTGAGCAACGATGATCTTATCACCCCAGCAAAGCTGCCTCTCTTTCTTCTTTCCTTCTCTTCTTATCTGATCTAATCATATACTTCTTATGGGCTTTCGTCGCTGCTTCTAGCAACTCGATTTGTACCTTCCTAAAAGAAGCTTTACTTTCGTTTGCTGTTGTAACAAAATCTTTTAGATTTTCGTTACCCATAATCCTCCAAGGATCTCTGTATGCACTTTCTTTGAAGTATTGCTACGAAACGTTGTTACTATTGAGACAACTGTTTTGTTTCTCTGTTTTCCATTGAAAATTATGCCTCAGGATTAACAATCTCAAAGCAAGATTAGAAGATGGAAAACTTTCGTGCTTCTCTTATCGATACCAGCTTTAACAAGTTAGAGATATTTGACGGAGAACATTTTCAAATCTGGAAGAGGAAGGTAACCCTTAATCTTCAACTCGTGGACATAGACCATGTGTTGATTGAGGATTGTCACTCCCCGATCCTGGAATACGTATGTTAATACGTAAACCGATAAATTGTATTTACCTTGTATTTATACTACATTTATTATGCTGTATTTCTTCGTGCATTTCCTAAAATAATATATCGTAATTTATTTCTTCATTTGGGTTTACAGTTTTGGCTCGTTTGGAAAACCCATTTTTGGTTCACCCATGGTTCATCATGAACCCTTGGGTTCAAGATTTTATATAAAACCCATCTCATTCTCTCTCCATATTAATCCTCTCATTTATTTCTTCCACCAACCAAGGCAAGTGCCAACTTGCTCAAGAGATGGATTTACATTTGTTAATGCTTTCTTACCAAATTATTTGTCAAAAATGTTCTTCTCCTCAATCTATACTAGTTTAGAACTTGAAAATTTCCATTTTGAAGCTTTATTTTTGTAGATCTAAGTTTCCCCCATTTTCGGATTTACATGGTTTTGATCTATATTATTAGGATTTTGGGGGTTTTGATCCTTCCATGAGGAAGAGAAATCAATTTTACTCAAGTTAGAACTTTGAAAATCTAGATTTGGTTTTGATTTGGCAAAATTATGAAGAATGGAAGTGTTGGTGTTCTTGAGAGTTCATCACAGCCTTGGTGGAAGCTCTCGGCCAGAGCTCTTTAGCCCCTGGCCGATTGCGCACCATTCCCCTGCAGCCTACACTTTTTAGCGCAGTGCTGAACTGCGCACCCCCTGGCCTGCGCTCTTTAGCGCATGGCCAATTGCGCATCCCTTCGGCCAGCATTGCGCTGAGCTGAACTGCGCTGGCGCTTCTTAGCCCAACGTTCCCTTTTTCCTTGCGCGTCTGTCCCTGTGCAATCGGACCCCTGCGCACTCAGCCATTGCGCAGTCCATGCTCTGCGCAACCAAACCCTTGCACAATGACCCTTGCGCAAGGAAGCCCTTGCACCCCTGGACCATGCAATGACCCATTGCGCAGTACCTCCCCTGTGTCCCTTAACCCCCTACGCAGACTACCCTTGCGCAAGGCATCTCTTGCGCAGCTCTTCCATGCGCAGTTCATACCCTGCACAGCTTAACCCCTGACCCCCTTGCACAACCCACTTGTCTATGATGAATTGTTTGTTTGACCTTGGCTCTTTTATAGTCCAATATATATATTGGTATTTTATTAGATGTTTTACGCCCATTTTATATCCTTACGCCTTTTGTCCTGAGCATGATACGAGCACTAATGTGGCCTTGGTGAACAAGGCGTTTCCACCTGATACATGTACCTGAATGACCAGTTCTTGTTCTTGCTCGACAAATGACTCGTGACTCCACGTGGCGTATTTGCTATGATGCATTACACTAAGGAGGATAGAACATGTTGACATACTGATTGACATGGATCCTCACTTAGGGTACTCGTACTTTAGTACGACATTTTAGGAGGATAATCATGTAGGCCACAGCATGAGAGTTCAAGATTCCCTAGGGTTAAACTAGGCAACTAAATATACTAGATGCATGGGGAGAGCAGAATCCCGAGATTGTGTTACACCAGCCGCCTTGAGATATTGTCTTGGCACGCCGGCTGGTCTCCACGGATACTGTGTCATCTGCAACGAGTGGATGGCTGTATCCGATTAATTCATGCTATGTATTATATGTTTTGGCAAGGTGGCCTTACGAGGACCTGTGCTCAAAGACACCTGTCTACGCGAACCCCTGGGTTGGCTAGCCTTGCTGGAAAGATACGATCTGAGGATTTTCTATTAACCTGACGCGAGGATAACCTCGTCCCACTAGAAACTCGTAGACTTGATTGGCCGTGAAAACGACTTGCTTGTAACTTATTACCTTCCGTGAATGACTGAGGAACATGGTCTATCATGGTACGTGATCCAACCCATGTTCTTGTTTGATTGTTGGGTTGGTTATCGTGCTATGACCGGCTGTGGACCGAAGTTATGAACGGAAGACTATTTATGGTTGTGAAGTGCTGCTTCTGTGAATGACTAGGAACATGGTCTATCATGGTACATGATCCAACCCATGTTCTTGTTTGATTGTTGGGTTGGTTATTGTGCTGCGATAGGCTATCGACCGAAGTCGCGATCAGGAGATTTTATTGTTTATACCCTCTAACTTATGTGGAAGTTATAGAGTACGTGTCTCGACTCCATGCGGCACCTTTTGTCCTTGTTTGGTTGTAAGGGTGCCAGATGGGTTCGAGGATGTGGCGCTATCCTATAATGGTAGCATAAGTATTACTATTATCAATCATTCTATTAACTGGGTTTTTAATCTTAACTCTTGTGCCCCTTTGGCGGTACTTGCTATTCGGGGCTGACCCCGCTGGTTTGTTTGGCCAGATCTCGTAGCGAAGTCGGAGGACACGATCTTCCTCCCTGACATCCATGGTGCATACTAGGAGCATGGCAGTCCGGGGACTCGAGTGGGTTTCTTCTCCACCACTCCTGCTACACTTTTGAGGCGTTTAGCCACCGGCACCTGTTAGCCGGATTTCTAGATATTTTGTGTCAGTACATAATTGTAATTAAACAGACTGCAGCTGTATAATTTTGTACTCTTGACTCTCTGAGATAGCTAAATTATAAAGCTAGTCTCTCATGATCATTTTGATGAAGCGTCGGGACGCCTTACTGCTTTATCTCTAATGTTCATTTAATTGCTGATATGACTTGATTGATTGAGACATAGAACTCTGTGGGACCATAGGAGACTTGATTATAGCATGCACCCCCTAGTCTCTCGACAGCCACGATCGCCGTATGACGTTACGTACCTCATATGGAGTAGCTGGCCTAGTCCGTCTCCGTATTTCGGTACTGGGGCGTGACGAGGTTTTAGTGGTGGCCCATGCAGGTTTGATTTTCAGACTTGTGGGGTAATGCGAATTCCTAGGAGTCTCAATCAAAACTTGTTCCCCTTGAAATTCCGTTTCGAATTCTCTGTCCTTGCCTTGATCTCTAACCTGACTTGCATCCTCGAAATCTTCCCGTCCGGACTTGATAATCTTATATCTTTCTCTATAGGGGTACTTCATTCTCAGTAGCGGGTGAGGCCCATGAGGAAGAGCAGCAAGAGCATGGCTCGACTGGCAGCAACAGGGGAGAGAACCTTCTCCAGTGCAGCACGAACAGAAATGGAACCAGAGGCAGTGCAGCCGCCGGTTATTGAAACTCCTGCAGCACCCGTAGTAACGGCAGCACCAGACGCCGTAGCACTCCTGAAGATCATCCGGGGGATTCTTGTCACCAACCAACAGCAACAGACTCGGCAGCAGGAGCAGAACGTGTTGCTAAACCAAGGGATTTAGTTAGCTCTTGAGAGGAGTGTCAGGGCTGACTCGGGAGCATCAGGAAGGTTTCGTCGCTTGAACCCGAGGTATTTTGATGGCACAGAGGATGCCATCACTGCGGATGCCTGGATTCAAGACATCGAAACCATTCTTGTGGCGGCCAAGGTTCCAGATGTTGAGAAGGTTGATCAGGTCAAGCTGGTACTTCAGGATCTTGCCCGACTGGTGGGCATCATAAGAAGTTGGTACAAGACGTCCTGTTCGTTGGACCACCTTCAGCGACAGATTTAAGGCCAAGTATTTTGGCGTAGTAGCTCGATATGAGCTCAGCAGAAGTTTATCAGTCTCAAGCAAGCAGGCAAGACCGTAGACGGGTATGCAGCAGAGTTTGCAGATTGTGCCGTTTCGCACCAGCAATGGTGGCAACGGAGCTAGAGAAGGCTATGAGGTTCCAGCAGGGACTTCATTTGGAACTATTACAGCTTGTGGAAGGATACGACTACCAGACGTTTGATGCTGTTTTGACGGCCGCTCGGAGGTACGAGCTTACCCAGCAGATGTTGGCAACGAGGACAGGAGGTCAGAAAAGATCTCATTCCCAGGTTGGAGGAGGACCAATGTAGCGAACATCGGTACCAGCACCCGGTATACGTATTCATGATGCAGGAGCACGCGGAGGACGGCCGTGTCAACTAATACAGTGCCAGTTCGCATCAACAGCCGAGGAACCAACAACAGCGTCAGGGAGCACCCCAGGGCTGTACATTCTGTGGGAAGGCAGGACACACGAGGGAGGTGTGCCGGTCAGCGAATGGCTTGTGCTTGAGGTGTGGTAGTTTAGACCACCGTATCTCCACTTGTCCTGTGATGCAGAGGCCAGGAGGGCCAGCTCAGCAGTTTCCAGTATTGCCAGCTCCGGTGGCGACCCCGAGTAGAGGGCCAGTATTAGCAGTAAGGCCCCTAGCCCAGCGTCTACCAACGCAGGCTCAGATGTTCCGCCAGGCACAGGAAGCTGAAGGCCCTCAGAGGCAGTAACATCATGGTCGAGGAAGGCCGCAGCAAGGAGCTCAGCGGGGCCAGGGCCAGGCTCTCACATTATCCTTGGGAGAGGCTCTCGCGTCTAGTGACGTGGTGGCAGGTAAAATTCTCGTCACCTCATTTCCCGCTGTAGCATTATTTGATTCAAGCGCTACTCATTCATTCATCTCTGCACAATATGCTACACGGATTGGATTAGAGTTTGAGGCATTGCCGGAGAGGATGGATATACTCACGGTAATAGGCTCGTAGAAGTTAGCAGAGTGCGCTTTTCATGTCCGGTGGAGGTGTGTGGGCATTTACTGCCCGCATCATTGATTAAATTCCCTATGGGGAATTTTGATGTCGTTCTTGGCATGGACTGGTTGAGAGACAGTCACGCGATAATTGATTGTAGAGGAGTAGGGTCATATTTAGTGTTCCTGGGATGGAACAGTTCATCTTTACTCGAACCTTGAAGAACCAGGCTGGAGGCGTCATCTCCGCAGCAGTGTCAGAGCCAGGACAGATTCCGAGTGTGGTCGAAGATTTTCTCGACGTCTTCCCTGATGAGCTTCCAGGAATACCCCCAGTCAGAGAAGTGGAATTTAGCATTGAGTTGAACCCTGGAACGAGGCCTATTGCAGACAGAGTTTACAGAATGTCGCCGTCAGAACAGGATAAGTTGTATCAACATGAAGAAGATTTGAAGTCTAAGGGATTCATCCGAGATAGCAAATCACCCTGGGCCGTGCCAGTGATTCTAGTTCCCAAGAAAGATGGGTCGACGAGGATGTGCATCGACTACCGCAAGCTGAATGCAGTAACAGTGAAGAACAAGTACCCACTACCAAGGATTGATGACCTGTTTGACCAGTTGAGCAAGGCCAGCGTCTTTTCCAAGATCGATCTTCGGTCAGGATATTATCAAGTAAGAGTCCGGGAGCAAGACATACCGAAGACAGCATTCAGATCTAGATATGGACATTATGAGTTTTTGGTCATGCCCTTTGGACTAACCAATGCCCCCGCAGTATTCATGGATTTAATGAACCGCATCTTTCTGCCGTATTTGGATAAATTTGGTGGTGTTCATAGATGACATTCTTGTCTATTCCAGCAGTGAAGAGGAGCATGAGAAACATCTTCGGACTATCTTACAGACGTTGAGGGAGCATCAACTTTATGCGAAGCTCGACAAGTGTGAATTTTGGTTAGATCACATTTCGTTCCTGGGACATGTAATTTCTGGGGCAGGAGTGTCAGTGGATCCGAAGAAGATTGAGGCCGTGGAGCATTGGCCAGTCCGAGAACGTTTGCAAAGTACAAGTTTCTTAGGGTT